>JAOCPT020535773.1:0-11464 GCA_026546935.2 Palythoa grandiflora | reverse complement strand
ACAGTAGAAATTTGGTTAAGATCGGCCGACCCCCATGTTCCGGCTTTGCATGGTTTTCTCAGACAGTGACTCTTAACGATGATGTTGTTGATGATGGTGGTGATATTGATGATGATGATGATGGTGATGATGATGGTGGTGATAATGATGTTGACAATGATGATGTTGATGATGATGTTAATGATGATTGTGATGATGATCATGATGGTGATGGTAATGTTGATGATGCTGAGGTTGATGATGGTGATGATGGTAGCGATGATGTTGATGAGATGATGTTGAAAATGATGATGTTATTGATGTGGTGGTGATGATGGCGATGGTGGTGATGATGATGGTGATGTTGATGATCATGATGGTGGTGATGATGATGTTGATGATGGTGATGATGGTGATGATGTTGATGCTGGTGATGGTGGTAATGATGATGGTGGTGATGATGTTGATGGTGATGATGACGTTGATGCTGGTGATGATGGTGATGGTGGTGATGATGATGTTGATGATGTTGATGATGGTGATGATGTTGATGCTGGTGATGGTGGTAATGATGATGATGGTGATGATGTTGATGATGGTGATGATGTTGATGCTGGTGATGGTGGTAATGATGATGATGTTGATGATGTTGATGATGGTGATGATGTTGATGATGGTGATGGTGGTGATGATGATGGTGATGATGATAATTATGATGCTGACGATGTTGATAATGATGTTATTGATGATTGTGATGATGTTGATGATGGTGGTGATGATGGTGACAATGATGGTGATGATGTTGATGAGATGATGTTGAAAATGATGATGTTATTGATGAGGATGATGATGATGATGATGATGATGATGATGATGGTGGTGATAGTGACGGTGATGATGATAAAGTCTTGAGCAGGTGAAAACCCTCAACTACGTCTTGGGTTTTCATTGATCTGCTCTTGAATTCTCCAACAGGTTGTGAAGGCATGGAGAAAATGCTTTATTTTTTAAATTTTAATCTTATTCATTTAATTCCCCTAACATTAACTAGTTAACACATTGCAAAACAGAATACTTACCTTATCTACATCAAACTGTGAAATATTGAAAACCAATCACCATCATAAAAAAGAAAGAAACAATTCTTAACAATATATTATGCATATAATGAACTATGAGTAAACTAGATTATATTTTTCAAAAACGTGCATATAGGAGCGGTGCAAAGAAATGCAACCTATGTCTAGCGGAAAAAATGTTAATTTTAAATGGTGAGAAAGAACACCTGTTGAACAAATGGACTGAAATATTAGCTAAGTGCAGGCATACTAATAAGTATTGTGCAACAAATTTCAAACCACCATAAATAGGGCTAGCTGAGCTTTGTCGTCCTATCTGATGATCGCAGTTACGCGTGAAACTTAAGTAATCTCATAGATTTTTATCTGTCTATTTTGTAAATTTTTTATATATTTTATATGTTTTAGCTCTGCGTATAATACGTATTGAGCACTCTACTACTAACTAGTATCTTTCAGCTTTTATTGTGTATATTTTTATTCTTATTATGTATTTTCTAAATCTCTTTTACTAACAATAAATGATATATAATTAATATAATGGTAAACGATGACAAACATTTCCTGACAATTTTAAGTGACTTTTCTTATCCAATCAACCAAGACAAACTTTCAAATCGAAATATATTAAATCTTAATTACAAGGCTTACTCAAAATACTATAATTCATATATAAACTTATTTATAAGTTTTCCAATATTGACCTTCAAACTGGCAAATAACATAATAATTATATATACTGTGCATTGCTACAATATATAAACTGAAAAAATATTATATGAATTTCATTGATAAGATTTTTAATATAGTACACTGACAATTAAAATTATTTCTTTATAATTCATTAGTACAGGGAATCTGTGATACAGAATGAAATTCTAGCTTGTCTTACCAACATTCATTTGAAAAAGATAAAATTATTAAAAATAATTATAAAATGGGTAAACCAGTAAATAAATTTGTTACAAACTGTTTCACACTTACATTTCCAAGATTATTATAAAAGTCCACATTTGCTGCACACAGATAACGTCCAAGAAGTGTTGCATGAGTTGTAAATACAGTTGCGACAGGAACCTTCTGTGTCCGCATCACTACTAGGCCTACCCCGGCCATCCACTCATGAAAATGTACAACAACGGGCAAGTCTGGATCACATCTTGATTTGAACTGCAATCACATCATTTATTTTATTCCGTGGAATACATTTTAAAGCCGGTGTTACACGTTGAAACTTTTAGCTGTAACTCGTGTGAAAGCCAACGAGCGAGACAAGTTTCACCAAGTAATGTTACACGGTGAAACTTTTGTTTTTTTCGTCACAGCGACCGCTGTAACTGTTGCAAAAGTAGAAAGCAGTTCTACTTTTCGTGAAACCTGTCTCGCAACAAAAATTCAAAAAAGTTTCACGAAACCGACTATGTTACACGGTGCAGCACCTGGTGGAACTTGTTTCGCATCGTTATTGCGCACAAGTTTCAGCTAAAAGTTTCAACGTGAAACACCGGCGTAAGATGATTCCGAGATCTGTCAGTGCAAGCTGAGTTGGACCAATTATCACCCAAACGGAAGCCGTAAGGTGTTTAATTTTCTATTGTTGTCTTATTTCACTCTCGCAAAAAAACTAATACAGCGATTGGCTCACAAATCTTTAACTCAAGTTACGCTAAGTTTTGCTGAGATCGAGATTTTTCCTCCCTGAAGCTCGTAAACACGCCTCGTAAACACGGCTTTATAATCTGCCGCTTGGCCAGTCTCGCCTCCAGCTAGGCTCGTTTGGCTCATTGGTAATAATGAAGGAAGCGTTAAGTGTCTTGCGGTTTGGCGGAATGCGATGTTTGTTTGTCTTGTGATTTTGCGGAAATATTCATTTTTACCTGCGGTTTGGTGGTTTCTGAGAATTTAATGGCGCCCTGGCGCTTGCTAAAGCAAAACACAAAAATGGCGAGATTTGTCACGTGATTACCAGTTATTACCCGTGATGTCATGCCCTGCCCAGCTCCCTATGTTTTGGTTCAAGTGATATGAGTTACTTTTCAGTACTCCCCTACCCCCTTTGCTTTGGACCAAAAAATAATTCTGTTTTTTTCATGTGTACTCCCCCTTAAAAACTGTTACTACGTTTTTTTGTTTTTTGCAAGTTTTAAATATTTTGGGTTGGTCGGACGACCGTACGACATAAAAAGTGGGGATTGCCGCGGCCGTAACACTGTTGATTTGTTTTTTCAGGCTTCTCTTTCGCAATTACTTAAATTGCGTTCATAACCGCGAAGGTCGTATCATAACGTCATTAACCCTTTAAGCCCCAAGCACGACAAATGATGCGTTGGTAAACTTCTCCCAACTATGCTTCATACTTTATATATAAGTAGTTCGGGAGAATTTGGCTTTTCAACTTCCACAGATTATTCGACTTGATCAATACCTTATTTCTTGTTACCAGTTGTATCATTTTGGTTGAGAAATGTAAGGAGAAGTTAGATGTTGATGAATTGATCTGGGCTGAAAGGGTTAAATATTTTTTGCTGTTTTTTATGCTTTGAAAATAGTTTCTGGCCCCGTAATCAGTTTTACTCTTCGGATTCCCGATGAGAAATAAACTTTTTTTTATCTCGTGCATGACTCATTTGTCTGCCGAGGTTAGTTGCCAAAGTTCCAATCATGTTTTCGAGGTTATTTTAAATACTCAGATTACCGAATCATGTGACTAGGGCGTGCAAAGGGCGTTAAGCTAAAAACAGCGGGATTATGAATAGCGGACCAACGGACGTGAATTGCGGATGTCCTCAAATACCTCTCTGACTTTTCAGATCCGGAGCGGTTGCCCTTGAATGCCACACAGACTCAAGGTAAGATATTTCAATTGCCACAGCAGGCTTCAATTTATAAGAAAAAAATATTTTTAAGAATTTGGACCGGAGTTTGACTATTACCTCACACCTAAGCTTCGTACTGCAAATATTGACACCTAAAATTTTATTCTCAATGCCCCAGTTAAAATTTTTAACCAATGTCCCTGTTTCTGACCTAACCTTACAGAGACTGATTTGGCCCTAGTGAAGAAATTGATATTTCAATTTCGTGCTAATTCCAGGGTTAAAGATAACGAGCTTTTAATCAACCACGCTTGGATTGTTAACTTTAACGTTAAGACAAAACTAAAGCAGTAATTTCTTTTATACGGAAGAGTTTTCGAATCTTACAAAATACTGCCCAAATTTTCCAAATTACAGCTCAAACTAGTCTCAGTAGGGTTGGATACAAGTCAAAAGCGTGGATTACTAAACTCTTGGTTAGTGCTAATCGACATTTGAACCGGGTTATATTTAGTTAATATTTCTGCAATTTGGAGATATGAAATTTATATTACAGAGAGAAACATTTCTTTAAACAATTTTGTCCTGAATGCAATTTTTTTGGTTTGAGCTGGATCTTCTGAAAATATCCTGTAGACTTTTAAGGAAGTCTGTATAATTTCTCTCTACCGTTACTGTTACCGTTACATAAAGGAACCATTGTCACGATGGCGTTTAGTTGTAACGCAATCACTGACTGTAACTGTTGCCAGATGTAAGGGTTTTTTTTCTTTCTTAGTATGTCCAAAATGCCACGACAGCAACAAAGAGATAAGGTTGCATTTAGATTGCCATTGTGTTGGCAAGCAACGAAAATTGAAAACTTATTTTATTTCCAAAAGCTACTTATATTTAAAAAACTGCAGATTTTTAAGGAATTATGTTATTTTTCTACCGTTACATGAAGGAACCATTGTCACCATTGCGTTTAGTTGTAACGCAATCACTCGAACTGCTACCAGATGTATTTTTTTCATATCTCTCTAGTATGTCCAAAATGCTTCGGCAGCAGCAAAGAAAATAAGGTTGCATATAGATTGCATTTGCAACTAACGAAAATCGAAAACATATTTTATCTCCAGAAGATACTTGAATTAAAACTATCGAGCAGAATATTTTCCGTGAACCCTGACACAAATTTTGGTGTTTCGTAACATTGTAAGATGCGGGATTGTGAATTTTTCAAGCCCTATAAGGGAATATAGTTGCAACGTGTTTCAATGTCTGAGGGTGTCAACGTTCTGTCACGGGACCAACCAAATTCACTGCCCATTTTTCATTCATTTTGGCTTTCTTCTGATTTTCCAATTATCACTCCATATAATTTGTTTATGAAATCAAACGATTGATGGCTAAATCCTTTATAATTCAGTCAGTAGGCGGACCTTTGTCATAACCGCGTAAAGAAAATTAATTTTGCAATAAATTATTTCACAACCATTTCCAAAAACTGTTCAATCGTACCCTTGCTATAAAAATTAACCTGGGCAAATATAAAAATTTGGAATTTTGGAAGTTTTTGCACGCTGTCATTTTTAGGGGACAATCTTTGAAAACGCGCGAAAACAATTTTACATTCTGTTTCTGTATGGATACGAGAAGCCACAAAGAAGACCCCATATCGTGTGATTTTAATGCCTTAAATGCCATGGTGAAAGACAATCACGTTAAGGCTTAAATTTGTTTTGTTAATTCAACACCTACACGAAACTTAAAGTTGCTAGTTGTGCAACGTTTTTCAAATCTTTTTAAAACGAATAATTAAAATAATAACTTTTCACATTAGTTGTTAATATAGTAACCCTGGTAACGCCATTGCAGCAGATGGCTTAAGGTCGCGTACGTGACAAAAGTCAACTGTGATAATTTCAGTCAATCAGCTGAGATTTTTGTTTTTCTTGAAAAACAACACAAAGCCGTCCAGAAATTGTTTGCACGCCCCAGGTCGTCGCATTTATGCAGAAAAATAAGTTCGTCACCGGGTTTTCAGTCATCATACAGGTATTCACATTACCAGACTTCATAACTCAGGTGCGCCAGATAAAGAACAAACAGTCATCGTAAGCAAATATTTCTTGTGATTGCGAGATTCTTCTTGTTTCCCTGCCGAGCAACACAATCAGCCGGTAAGCCTTTTAGTTTTTGTTAGTTGTTTTGCAAAATTATAAAGCGATTCGTATTCTTCAAACGCACAAGAAGTGATGTAGTGTAAAGTCGCGTATATATTTTGGGTTAAAAAAACCCCCTTATACCAATACCAGGAAGAGAGGAAATGGTTCTCGTTCCGATATATTTATATCCTATTCTTGCAGATTACTTATAACGACTTCTCTTCCTGCCATGCGCCAATCCACTAACTTCTGTAATAAATTAATCAAGTGGTTTTAAAGAAAGCCGGACATATTGACATAGACGAGTTTAAACCAAGTTTACATTCTCAAAAATCAAAGGAGAATTTATTCTATTCGAAAAAGTCTTGGTTTATACAATTAAACGTTCAAACAAAAAAACTCTAAAATAGTAGTCTGGCATACTAAAATGATGTAAAAATGTATTTGTCTCTGGTTTAAAGATGCTCTAACTTTTAGACCAGCAGAGTCTAGACTTTCATACTTGTTTCACCCGAACGAAGGGCTAATGTGATGTCTCGACTTAGAGGAACAAAGATTTCTTATTTTTCCAGTAATTTTTAAAATGCTGATCGAACTAGTTAGTCCAATTTCCATCCTGCAAGTGCTATGGCATTTTTATTTTTCAATACATTTCCGTTTTGATAAATTTAAGTCACTTGGATTTAAGTCGCCCTTGACTTTTTCACACTTCGTGGGAGCTGGAATTTCTGAAGCATTGCGTTTGTGATTTTTTTTTTTTACTCTCCCGGTGGCGTGTCCAGGGGGAGGGGGTTTTTTCCGGCTCTTTAGCAGCATGCCCAGGGGCGCGTAGGCTTCTACTCCTTCGCCTCTTCTAAAATTTTTTTCATTTTTTCATTTTTTATTTTCACAACAATTACAGATTAGATTATGATGCACTTGCGTCCGTTACTCTGCGAACGCGTCAAATACGATTTTAAAATAGGTCCACTTTTTGAAACGTTTTCCAGAAGCCATGCACCCTCCCTACCCGGTAACGGAAGTCTTACTGACCTCCCCCCTGTCGTGCTCATGTGGCCTCGAAACGTGTCTACCCTCATTCATAATTTCAGGCTTGAAATTTGCCCCCGTGTAGCTGTATAAAAGGTCAATGAGACAACGCTGAACTGATTAAAACTGCTTGGAGAAACCTTGAAGGTGCCTGGGAAATCAGCCGTTCGTTTTAACGATTTGAATTCAGTCATTATTCTTGAGTTAACATCAGGTAGGGAGTTAGTTGAAATTTCGAGCTTTAACAATAGCCCATAGGTTTGTTTGTTTTTCATACGATAAATTCGACTGATCAGTGTTGACGGTTCTCCTTAAACTCATTGAAAACTCCTTAAACTGAATTTTATTTTTCAAAAGAGCTTGAAAAGCCCTTAATTTTAGAAATTCAGCTCAGACTCCTTGAAAACTCCATGATTTTCAGCTCGATCTATCAACTTTTGAGTCACATCTTAGTAGAATACCCTTTGTTGCAATATACGCTGTTCACTTAGTACCCTTTTTAATAAAGACATGCATGACTGCTTATGAAGAAAGTTCCTTTCTTGTAATATCAGTTCATGAAACGTTTGTAAGGGTATCATAGACATACTGACAAGACTTGAAAAATCACAGGCCTTGAATACTCTGATTCGAGTACTCCTTGAAAACGCCTTGATTTTTTTTCATTTTACCTCCGCACGAGACCTGATTGACATAACAGCATAAAAATCGAGATTTAATTAGTCTGATAAGTGGTTAGGTGTGATACAAGCCCGCGCCAGTGTATTCCCACATGGCAGAACCCATTCGGGAAACCTGCTCTAAAACCTTCATTAGCGCCTTCTGCTGCATTTTGTTTGTGACTTTTTTCTATTACACAGCTTTTTTTACAAGAACAACTTTATAAGAACAACGAGGCTCAAATTTACCAAAATTTAAGAACAAGCTTAGGCGGAGGCTTGATAACTAGGAAAACTTTTGTGGTAGAAAACTGACTAAAATTTAGCGATACAGCATAAAACGAAAAGATTCACTGTTAAGACTGCTCAACAAACAATGAAGGTAGCTCGCCTCTAAATTCAGCCGTACAATACATGTAATGCGCAAGGCGTTTCATTTTCCAGTATCTTGTTTTATTTTGTTTTTGTTTTTTTTCAATAAAAACCTCTTACAGAAATAAGAACAAATTAAGATCAAATTGAGGCTCAAATCGCCAAAAAATTGAGTAAATTGAGCCTCGGCAAAATTTACTGGTCCTTATAAAAAAATGCGTGCAAGTGGCTCGGTTTGATACAAGGCCAATGTATTCCCACACGGCGGGATCCACTCGGGAAACCTACTCTAAAACCTTTATTAGCGCCTTCTGCCGCTTTTTGTTTGTGACTTTTCTGTTACTGCAGTAAGGCTTGTCTTTTTCCTTCACTTTGGGCTTCTTTACATGGAGCGAGTTGTCCCAGCAAGCCGGGATATCTCGACATACCGAGTTTCCCGGCTCTATTGTATTTTGCCTTTTCGTTTACCTGTAGGCGGGCTATCTCGGCTTGCCTAGTTTCATTGTTTGTTTAGCCCTTTAAGCCCTAAACACGATAAATGATGTGTTGGTAAATTCTCCCAACTGAGCTCCATATTTTCTATATAAGCAGTTTGTGAGAATTTGGCTTTTCAACTTCCACAGCTTATTCAATTTGATCAATTCTCATTACCAGTTATATTATTTTGTTTGAGCTATGTAAGAGAAGTTAAATGTTGATAAATTGCCTAGGGCGGAAAGGGTTAGTGCATGTAAAGGCGTTGTAGCCGAGATATCATGATCTCGCCGGCCAGACGGGACGAAAGTCTATGCTTAGCGACCGGGCGATGGCACGAAATATAATCCATATTAAACTTGTCTCCGCCAGGCGGGATGACATCTTATTATTGTCCCAGCAAGCCGAGGTACGTGTCGGGACAACTCGCTTCATGTAAAGAGGCCATTAGTTTCCGTCACGAAACGTCACATTTCGTTTTTCAGCTCTCTTTTCTACCACGCGCGTCAGCTATGCAGCTAAGTAACATTTTAACCCCATATCAGCTACTAGACATTTCAATAAACTTTTTTCTATTACTACAAAGCGCTTGTCTCCTTCCTTCACCTATAAATTTCCAACACGGACACATCAAATTTCGTTTTTCATCTCTCCCTGCTGCCACGCAGCTAAATAGAATTTGAACCCTTAATCATTTACTAAACATTTCAATCAACTGTCTTCATTTACTCCCGGTGTTACCAATCGATAAATCGCACTTACTGAGAGGCTGTGCAATGTCGTACTGGAGTCGAATTTTTAGCTCGGTGTTTGAAACAGGTATCAATATTTCTAACTATATTTATGTTCTGTTTTCTAGCAATGGAGCCAACAAATACACTGAGAATTCTTATATTTTTCGTCGTTGCGGGCTACGTAGCTGTTTCTCTTCCCATTAAAGATCCGAAGGTTCCACAGCCGACAAGCGAGTCATTCCGGAGATCGTCAATAAGTGTGGTCCATGCTTCAAGCCATCCCTTGTCACTCGAACAACATGTGGCTAGTGTTGATATCAAAGATGACTCGTCAACGTCTTTGTCGGTTGCGATCAACAAGCAGGATACAGTCACACCAAACCCGAACACCATTCAGACACGCGTAGACCAGGATTTGCCAGTTTTCACACCCACGGAAAAACCCCAGGTTCCAGCTGTTTTAGTGAAGGAGGCGGGACCATCGCATATATCAAGAAAAGGTGTTTTGAACTACGTCTTTGGCAAGAAAATGAATCGGTTGCGAATTCGTGGAGGCTTGCTTTCTTCAAGATTTACTCACAAAAAACGAGTGCAGAGTCGTTGTCCTCCCGGCCTGTGGACCTGTTTCAATGACGGCATGCGAAAAATTTTTCCCTAGAGTTCAAGTCCGAGCAAGTACTGTCTGTCAAATAACGTTCCTGCAATGGGTTTAAATGAAAGACATTTCGTCGATGGTTTCTTTAGTGCAGAGCAATAAACAGGATTTTTCAGGGACGAAAGCAAGTTAGCGTGGTAGAGCTGAATGTGGTGCAAACTCTAGAAAGGAACAAATTCTAAAATTTATTTTACGAGCACTGTTGAAAAGAAACAATCGTGCTGCTTAGAAAGGAGAGAGAACTGCGACGAAACGGGTTCTTGACACCCAGAAACTACAGATAAAGACAATTAATTTTATTGACTGCTTTGTAAAACGAAACGGTAAGAGCGTACAAGCTATGAAAGTTGAAAAGACAAATTCTCCCAAACTGTTTATAAAGACAGTACGGAGCTCAGTTTGGAGAATTTACCAACTTGTCATTTGTCGTGTTTGGGACTTAAAGGGTTAAAGAAATTTAACTTTTTTTTATCACAGGAGTGCAAAGACTAATAATTTTTTTGTTTTGCGGATGGTAGGTTTTGTTTGAAGGTCTTCTGTTGTTTTATTGACCAATCAGACGGCTTTACTTTATACTAAAGCGAATACATAGTGACCCAAACGAAATGGGTGTTTTTTTTTCTAGTAACTTTTAAAATTTTGTCTTGATGTCATTACATGAAAAACCAGAACTTTCTGGCAAGAAAAACACAAACTTTTGTCCGGATATCATTTGGTGAGAAACCAGAACTCTCCGGCAAGAAAAACACAACATTTTGTCCTGACGTCATGAGGTGAAAACCAGAACTTTCCGGCACGAAAAACACAAAATCTAAAACGTAACATACTCGCTTTATATTTATTGTGTCATCACTTAGTAGTTTAAAATACCGTATTAGGGACTTTAAGAAACTACGACGACAACGCCAACGACGACGGCTCAGGAAAAATATACTTTCTGATTTGTTCTTTCCTTCTTTCTGCGAATCATAGGATTTTGTTTTCTCCGCCTTAAGCTTTGTGAGCAGAAAAAGAGTAAAAGTTCCTAAAGGTAAATCAATATTGAGAACATTTTTGTTTTCACATCCTCGTCGTCTCAAAAATTCCAAAAACTGTCTGTCCGTACTGTCTCTAGCGACGTGCCGGTGCTCAGCTCGATGCCTTCTGACTGGCGCCTGTTGTGTTTACTACTGTTCTTTGCCGTCGTCGTCACCCTTTTTTTAAACTTATCTAATGATATCAGCAGGTCGTGCTGGTAAAAGAAACGGAAAGAGAGGGAAAGTTTTACTAACTTATGTCGAATAAAAAGGTTGAAAGCAATATGTTGTTGGTTCCACTTTGCCTTCACGTAGTTTTATTTGTGTGCAGCCAAAATTACATAATGTGGCTCGACAACTTGCGTTTTAAAATGGCGGGAAAACTAGACTACGAGCAGTCCCTATTTTTCCTCTTTCGTTCGTGCAAAGCCGGTAAATCAAGATGGCGGACAAGTAAACGTGCGAGCACTGGTGTGAAGACAAAAAGTAACAAGCAAGGAT
>JAOCPT020535729.1:0-11464 GCA_026546935.2 Palythoa grandiflora | reverse complement strand
AACAGAATAATACATAGTCGCTTTGAGATATGGAATTTATTTTCTTGTGTTCAAATTGAACATCTCACTCGTTCGCTACGCTCACTCGTGAGATACTAATTTGAACACTCGAAAATAAATTCCATATCTCCGCGCGCCTATGTATTATTCTCTATTTATTAAGACATTTATATTAAATAAAACATATATTATTCATGATGACGTCACAAGTGCATGAAAGTGAGGCTGGGTGATGAAATCCTATTTGCGATCGCGGGAGTTTTGAGTTCGCCCTAATTTAACTCTTTTTACAATTCAACAATATGTTCTATCATGTTTATTCACTGGAATGTTTGGTACGATGCATAAAGCAACTAAGCATCACCAGCAAGCCTAGTTTCCGTGCAAGAAAACGTATTGTGACGTCATTATAAATAAGACTGATCTATTTTTAACAACAACGAAACCTACTTTTCAGTTTATCATTATTACCTCGGAAACGATGCTTGTAAACGGCCCATCGAAGTTGTAGCGGCTGCAGTTGTTGTGGCACGTGTTAGGTTTGACAAGGGCCGATCGGTTGGCGGTAATGACACTCTGATTGTGTGTACCAAACGCCTCGCAATGGAAGTTTGGTGTGCCCGTAGCGAACACAAGAATGAAGATCTGTAGCCCAACTGGAATGATTAGCAGGCATGTGCTGAAGTAAAGAATCTTCTGGTAACGACCAAATTCGCCCTGCTCGCGTAGAATATCGTCAAATTCGCGTTTGGTCTGACAGTCATTCATGGCTAGGCTGCGAGAAAAAAAAACTGAAATCGTAAAATATATATTACGTATTACATAAAATTTTTGCGACATAAAATTTTTGCGATTTCAATGAAATTTTAGAAATAAATACATGAAATTTTAGCGAATTCGTAATCACCTTTGAGATATGTATGAATTTAAGACACTATAGCAATCGTGCTCGGATTTATTAAATTTAAGTCTTTTCTTTATGTCATGCATGAAAATGTGAACAATTGAAATAGTTTGAACATTCACCTGTAATCAACTTTATTTAACACAACAAGAAAGTTGAGAGAAACGCCTGTTGAGAGACGACTATTGAATTTATTTTGTGAACTTAACATTAGGCCATTTAAAAATATTTCGGTTTATCATCAAAATTTTCCCAAAATTCAGTGAGGGAGGGCGCTTTTTTCAGTTTTTTGTTTAATACTACCGAGTCAGTTTAGGAGTAAATCTACACCACTATTGTGCCAGTAACTACCAAATTAAGTTATGATACGGTCCATATCACAATAAAATATATTGATCATGTATATTTTTCTTAATTTACTCTTTAAAATGCATGTGTCGTAACATGGTGCCGGCCGAATTCTTTGTCAATCTGTTTATTGTTTCGCAACGGGAAAAAATTGCTCACAAGGTTGTGTTTTAGCCCGCTCCAAACAATCGAGACCTTTAACAGAACTGCAACTGGAGTAATGAATAAACTCAAACTGAATTAGCGTACGTTGTGATTCACTTATTACTTTCGTGTTAATACGGCTCGCTGAAAAACGGTTATTGACCACAAATCACCTGGTTGGTAAAGGCCTTTGTTCAAACTGATAAAATCCCGGCGGGAGCTTTTTCAGGGTCTTGAAATATTTGAGGCGGTGCTGTAAATAGTAACAAACAGCGTATTATCATAAAGTCCAGACGTTAAGACGTATTTGACCATACATCGTACAGTCTAATCACTCGACATTCTTCCGGAGTACTTTAATACACAAGAACCCATAATTGAAAATCTTTATTTGTATACAATTATCGAAAAAAGTAGTGGTGATTCTGCTAGTATTTTGCTGAAATTGTTTTTGCCGGTGAGCCGTATGTAGCGGACTTTCTAAGGCCCCGTTCACACTATGCCGGATAATTTTGAAAACGCAACTTCATTGTTACGGTTAGGCCTTCCGTCCACACTGCAACGCTTGTATCCGCATAAAAAGATAAGTGAAAACGGATCTTTTTAAAAACGCTCTCCAGAGTAGAACAATTTGAAAACGAAACTTTTTTGTATTAGTGTATCCGGAACTTTTCGAATACGCTGATGTCATTTTGTCATGTAATTTATCTTCCCAAGTGCTTTTGCTTCTTCTGTATATCTTGGTATTTGCTTTGACAAGACTAAATCAATGTTCTTCATTTCCTTCCATTTTCTGTAATCAGTTGTAGTACAAAAAACAAATCCTCTTCGTCATCGGACCAAAAATAGAGAACCGTTTTAGTTTTGGCATAGTGTTTGCTTTGTTCGTCCTGACATCTTTTCAAAGTTTGAATAGATTTTATAAGGAATATTAAGCAGCTCGTGGATGCAGTTTGTGGGAGAGCGAAAAACCGCGGGTTTAATGTTATGTGTTGGTGAGTACATCCTTAAAGCGAAATGAAAGCGATTGTGTACCTAAAAAACGCTGTAGTGTAGACGCAAAACATTGATCCGTTCAGTCACACTTAAAGCTGCTTTTTCAAATTTATCCGGCATAGTGTGGACGAGGCCTAAGACCCTCGACTGTTTAGCATACATAACACTTGTATAACTGCGAGAGCAGTCTCTAAAAACAATAGTTGCTGCCGAGGCGTAGCGCTTGAGTTGTCGTGAAGCACAAATCACACGCGATGGTACAAAATAAGCAACAGATCACTAAAATGATTTGAAAATAAATTACGAGTCATTGAATCAGATATACAAATATAGTAATCATAACATAACTGCTAAAGTTATTTCAATTGCTCGATAAAGACATTTTCACTGTCAGTTCAATCCGGGCGCATGCAGGCTGTCAAGACAGGTTTGCATTTTTAAATTCTTTCTTATATTTGATAACTTACCTTAAGTTTCTTCAGTGTGCAATTTTATTATGGTAAAGCCAGAGTATAGATTGATACGATGTACAGCAAGAAGATCTTCTCAAGTTTAATAATGTCGACCGTTATAAAGGTGATAAAAAGCAATATCTATTGGCAGCCTTCCAGGATCTAGGAACTTTTGTATAATCCAAGTTATTCTCCAATTTTAATTGGTTCTCGCCTATTTAACAATTAGATTATGAGCTCGCGATTTCTATCGCGTGATAGTTGATGAGGGCGAAGCCCTCTAATAAATAATAATTATTCTAGCGAATAATCTAATTGTTTTAGTATAAATCTACTACTCGTTCAAAAAAAGGCTGTCAATTTCAGTAAATTATCCGAATCGTCTTTACTCACACTTCGAAACCTCGAAGGAGCGGCCGCCATTTTGTTGACAATTGCTACTCACTATCTATCACCGAATAGATAGTGGGTAGAGTAGCCAATCAGAGAACAGCATCGGTAATAGTACGCTAGTAGATTTATACTAAAATTATATATCTACCCACCTTTGTGTTGTCCATTTGAAGTGAGGTAAGTGATGCAAGATCTAACACAAAAAAGAACAACAGTTTGTCATTCAAGTTTCCAATTTGTTGACCTGTGTGCCCAGGATATACTGAAAGTGAGTGACTGCCTTAACTAATTATCATTATTATCAATATTCTTATTACATAAGTAAGCTAACTAAATGCTAAATTTGCAAAGTTCTTAGAAGCTCTACTGTAACTAGATCATATTGGTTAGGGATCACCTACACCAATCACCCTGATGGGTGCTGTCAGGAGTCCATTACAAAGAGCATTAGCAAGACGAAAGACAAAAAGAAGATAAATTAATTTTCATATCCTCAAGCACCAACATGTTACTCTGGTTAACTTTTATATAAACATTCCTTCTGTCAAAAATCTGACAAAATTTCTTCTGACAAAACCTCAATAATTGATTCATGTGATTCATGTGTAAAAATAACAACATTCTTGAGGGTCCAAAATCTTAGTTTATAATACAATAAAGTGTATAGCAAAAATTTTAAACCGCATATATTTCTTTTCATGTATCAAAAATGCATGTTTTCTGATGTTACATGAAATGGTATCTACTGCTAAAATAAATGTGAAACACACCTTTGATGAACTGGAAAGATTTGTCAGTTAACTGCAAACAGTCACTTAATGTCAAAGACTGCAATCTCTTGAGAACTGTACAACATAATAACAATAAATTATAATTGTGGTATAATTTACATTTTCTGAAAATTTTTACTTGATCCTGTGATATTGAAATTATACTTTACTGTCACTGGCATTTCAGTGCAATATAGCAGCTATTTATTTCCCTTCCTGATGAAGATTTAAAGGCTTTGTTTATATTAGAAGTAGTAAATGGTTCTCTACAGTTTTAAAGGGGCTAGCTAAAGCTAATCGATTTAAAAGCCTAAGTGGGCCATTGGGGCTGGTGCTTATTTCTGGTTTTTGTAGTGTTGAGCAGACAACACTAATCCATCGCAGGTGCTAGCAGAAGCTGGTATTCATTTTACCAACCTCAGGAGGATGAAAAGCTGAGTCAACTTTAACAGAAAGAAGGTCTCACAAGTGTTCAACACTTGGCTGAGCCGGGTTTTGATCCTGAGGCCTTTTGGTTACAGGGTAGAGATTTACCACTGCATCAACAGTGCTGTGCTGATCGAAGTGCCCTTGCTAAATTGCTTGCACACAAATTTTAGTAGTACATGTATTCAGACACATTGTTTGGATAGAGTTGCTCAAATGTTTGTTTTTGAAAATAATTAGTAGTTTTGACTTAGTTTCATTTTCAATTTAAATATGCTCACATGTTCACTTTGCTTTTTCCCTTATTCATTGGTTACGCTAAAAACTCTGTTTTCTGCTGTACAGTCCTTGTATAGAATTATTTGTTGCTTCGATTTTTTTGCAGCCACAAGGTTGGTGCAGTGGTAAGATTTTTGCCTTTTAAACAAAATGTCTTAGGTTTAAACCCTGGTTCTACTGAGTGTTGAACATTTGTGTGACCTTTTTTTCTGCAAAGCTGATTCTTCTATCCATCTTCCCTAGGTAAAATGAATAAGAGCTTCTGCTGGGGGCTAAACTTGGATAGATTACTGTCCTGTCCAGTTGGTGTCAATTACTCTCATCTGCTTAACACTACAAAAATTGGAGATAAGCACTGGCTCCAATGGGCCACTTTTGGTTTGTAAATGGATTTAGCATTAGATTGTCCCTAAAAAAAGGCTTTGCCATAATCGCAGTTTAACAAGGTCAGGCTGAATGCATGTAAAGGCACCTCAGACAACTCCCAAACAGTCCATGTCTGACATCTGAGCATAGCATGACACCCAGATGTAATTAGCTATGTTGATTTTTGCAAAAGGAGGAAAATTGGAGTACCTCGAGAAAAAAACTTGGAATCAGATTGAAATTGACAATCTCAGCCCACATGCAGAACCCAGGATTCGATTCTGCAGAAGTGGAAGGTGTGAATGATGACCACTACACCAACCTGACTCCCCTAGGCTTAGCTATTCACCTTTACTGTGCCACAAACCCACCTGATACAGCTTCTAAGGCCTTGTCTGTAATAAGTGGACATGCACGAAGACTGAGATGTGTCAAGTACTTGTGTAACCTAAAAACAAAAGAAAGTCCACAATTATTGATCCAAATTCAGAATTCAAATTGTGAAAATGAAAAAATTAAAAAATAATGCAAAACAGCCTGCAGAGATAATCATTTTATCAAGTAGTCCAGAAAACTCAAGATTAGAATACACAATTAATATGTGATTGTAGAACAATAGATATTTCATGGTGCAAAATTAAGATTTTTTCTAACCAGTCCAGTTGGATTGATATAACCAGCCAAGGATGGATTTTAACCAGCCCAATATGAAATTAACTGGCCATGGCTCACACTGTAAAGCAGAATCATAAACACTTTCATGCATGGATATGTAAGGTGCTTTTGGTTCGTCAACCATTCAAGAATAGTTTCCTTTACCTTTGTTCATGATCTTCAAACAACAATGATTCTTAAAACTGAAGATCATCATCATCTGGCGGTCATTGCTGAGAGACTGCACACCACCAACCGCCGGTCTCCCATGGCTGTACCCAGATTGTCAGGTGGTGTATCAGTATCTCTGCTGACGACGTCTGGGAATGTGAGCTTCCAGCACATTGGTTTGATCTTCCATAATATCAGATCTGAGACAAGCTGCTCTTTCCCTTCATAACAATGACCAGTAAATTGTGTCCAGTGCTGGATCAGATAACTACTTAATCAAGTATCTCTGTATATCTGTTTGAGGATTGGGTGGCTTCTCCATAAGATATTTTGGAATCTTAGACTTAGCAGAGATGTGCAGCATCCGTCTACACATTTCTGTAGACCTGCGCTAAGAGTCAATGTTTCTGAGCCATACAGCAGGATTGGTTCGATAACCATCTCAAAGATGTTGAGTTGGAGATAAACAAGGGGGGATATTTACAACAAAAGTATGAAAAGGTTTGTAATGATAAAACGAAACATTTCTCACTACTTCCAAGACTTCCTTAAAATGCTCTGAAACTTAATTGGCTCTGTCAGGTCGATTATTTGTGATTTTCTGACATTTTTACCAGACCACGGGCAAAATAACTGGCATTGGCTGGTTTTGCCTTTGTTGATTTCACACTCTGATATTCTCTCACCACAGAGAAACATGGTGCTACATAAAAAAAAGAGCCAAATCTATTGATACCATGTAAAAGTATCTTTAATCTTGTACACACCTTCATGCTATCTGAATTGACATTAATGTTCACTGACCCAGTCTGGTCATTTTGTTACTTTTAGTTTACAATAAGTCACATTTGTTAATTTTCAGTAATTTTCCCACAAGAACTACAGATTATACAGTACTCACCTAAGACATGACAGTAATTCATTCGTGACAAGGAGATAATGGTCTAACTTGAGGTATCGTAAAAAGCTGTGAAAGATGAGGGACATCCTTTTTTACTACAAATTTTATCATAGAAAAATATATAAAAAAATTATAAAATATGTTTCTATGTTTTTCAGAAAACTCACAGTTGTAGAGCCTTTGTTAATAACAATAATAATAATAATAGTAATAATAGTAAATTAAACTTCTGTTGCACATCTTCCCTACCATGTTCAGCTGTCCACTTGTACAGTGGTTAAAAAGTTAAAAGGCAATCATCATTCAAAAGGGAATGTACATCTTGTAAACAGAATGTAAAAAAATATTTACAAGGGTCTATTATATCACAAAAATAAATATCAAATAAATAATATACACAAGAGCTAATTCAACGTCAGAGAGCTCAAGAGAAACTCTAATAATTTATGTCTAAGAGGAAATTATGACAGAACAAATGCTGGAAAAAATCAGATGCTCCCAACGAGAATCAAACCCACGACTCACCGATTTCATGACTGGTGCTTTACCACTGAGCTACCACGGTGAATACAGTGGGATGGGCTGATTTTCAATTATACTGATTTCCAAGCACTTGCCCCCAGACCTAGCGCCTCTTGGACTGGGAATTACTTATATTACATTAATGACAGAACAGTAACTGTTTTGCTATTTATTTTCAGCAGAATATAATAGTTTATGTCTGTTCAGATATCAATTTACATTGGCTCCAATGAGTGACTTGCTTGATGATCAACAGAAATAATTCCCAGCCCAAGAAGTCTGGGGGTAAATCCTTGGAAGTTAGTATTAAAAATCAGACCATCCCACTGTAGTTTCCTCAGTAGCTCAGTTGTAGAGCACCAGTTATGAAACTGGTGAGTCGAAAGGCTTTCGTTTATACTTCTCTCACACTTCTATATTAAATTGTACAGACTCCAAACTTCCCATGTGCATCCATTACATGATAGAGACACACTAAACATGGCAGAACCAATTCTTAAATAAACATTATTTAATAATTAAATGCTTACCATGACAGAAATGGTTGAAGGGATTTTGGATTGAGGGCTTTGTCCTTCATAAGCTGTGTAATAATCTTATCACACAAATTGTGAGGTAGAACACCTAAACTCTGAATCGGATGCTGGTGACAATGCAGTCTCTTGGCAATGTGCTTAATACACAGGCTTTCTAAATGGGGAACTTCTCGATGAAGGACAGGCTCCACTTCTTTGTTCCTGCTCCTCAACTCTAAATCATAAAATAATAGGAAAACCAGTTAGTTTCTTTGTCACAACCATTAGCATACAACTATAATGATGTGTGAAGTTCATATAAAATTGCGCATAAACAGGGTTCAACAACATTATTTCATTTAAAACTTTAGGACTTTTTGAGGACTTTTAAGGGCCTTTTTGACATAAACATTTTTAGGTTTTGAAAGATTGCTAACAAACACCACGGCCTTACTCTGATGTTGAGTGTAAAAATCAAATATACTGCAGGCCATATGATTTCATGGTAAAGATTGTTACCGGTAATGTATCATTACCATGCTGAAGAAAACACAGAAACAAAATTCCGTCTCCACCTGGGAAAACAACCATGTGGAAGAAAAACAAAGGCTTAAAGTGTCTAAATGGCAAAATTTCTTATTCTTTGATTTTGATATTTCTAGAATGCGTAGACAAGTATTCAAAAAAAGGTTTTTTGATTGTCACATTTTTTACACAAAACCAAGCTTTTAAAGTTCCTGCACCAGCCACACCCAATGAGGAAGACCGGGAGTCACTAAGTCTTGGTCTAGAACAGTTTTGATGTCACTTCAGAAATTTTTAACTCTTTTAATATTCCAGTGTTTCAATGTATTTCCATACAAACCTGATCATTTTTTGATTTGTTTAAGATAAACAATAAAACACTGAAGAAACTGGCAAGAAGAGTACGTGATTCCTGAAGTGATGTCACAGCCTGTTCTGGCTTAGCAACTCCTGGTCATCTTCGTTGGGCATTGCCGGCAAAGTAACTTTAAAGCTATATAGTACACATAGACCTTATGCAAATACATATGTATGGCAGTAGTTTTAATATTCTTTTGTCTACATTCAAATTAGCCCTACTAGCCTCGTTTCAAGTAACACATTCTTTTGAAAGTTTAACACAAGGAGTAGGGCTAATTTGATTGTAGACAAAATGAATATTAAAATTGCCGTCATTTTTGTGTAAGGTCTATTGGATACCACGTAATATGCAATGGTTTTCCAAGCCTGTGATTAGCCATAATTTGTAAGCTATATGTCACACAATAAATATAATGAGTGTAGTCTGCTAATTGCTAGACCTTTTGGAAATAAAAAAATGTTAACGGTAAAATGCCAATGAAATTCTTACTTACCGGATGCCCTGACAGCCTGATTCTGAATTTCCCTTCTCTTCATGGCTGACTCAAGAGCTGAATGGGATCTAAACACTGGCTCAATGGCATGTGGGTTATTAATGGGATCTCCCAGTCTGACTCCTTCACCCCACACATGCTGTCCACCATGCTGTCTTCCACCCACACCACCCATTCCATCAAATACCCCAACAATGTTTGCACCAAAGTGAGGTTCTGGGTATTCTGCTGGTATTTCATCATCACTATCGTTATCATCATCATCATCATTATCATCATCATTGTTATCATCGTTATCATCATCATCATTGGGGCTGTCACACTCATCATGGAGTTTGATGACTGAAGAATGGCTTGTCGCAGTTCCCTGGCCTAAAACAAGTTTTATATTATTTTAATGACACCAAATAGGAAGTTGGTGACTTTTTCGACCATATACTCAAATGGGCATAGAACTGTATCTTTATTTGTGCACAGCAAAACTTTTGTTCATAAGGCAAGCACTAAAATTCCTACAACTCCAGACAGAACTGGTTTTCATGAATACAACTGAGTCAACTGGAAAAATTAGATTGAGCACCTCGCTTGCTAAAAGACAAAAGCAGTGGTCTCACCAGTGTTTGGATTATATCAAAGGAAGTCAGTGTGTTTACTGTATGTTGTTCAATTTTGAACTATAATATTGCTCAGTAAAAGTTGTTTCTGAACTGCTACAATCTTGAATTTACAATAAGAAGACTTACAATGGTTCAAAAATAAATTAGCCACACAAATATGGCTGCAGCCTGTTCTGAAAATAAATATTATGCTTACTGGATGTTGCCTTTGTGACTGTGCCCATGTGCTGTACCACCAGGGAACAGCTTGGAACCAAACCTAATTCCTTCAAACTGCGGCTGCCATCACCTGCACCAAATACTCTGTGGGGGAAGGGCTACTGCCAACACCACTTACAATTAGTAATACTGTATATTACATAATAAAAATGTCAAATGCACAAGTAACTATATTTATTTGAATTGGTAGCATATCTAAAATGTACTTTGCAATTGGCTTAGCTCCATCACAGGCCACCCAGGCTAGAGTTGTGTGGTTTTGAATCAGAGCGAGTGGCAAGCAGTTCGAATCCCACCGAAACCAACCATTTTTTTTTATTTTTGCCTCTGTCTGTATAACTGACACCAGTCTAACTACATCTGGCTTTGGAGACATAATACTCATATCCTATTTATTTTCCCCTTAGATCCTTCTCAAAAACATTAATAAATTATATAAACATGCAATTCAACTCTTAATTCGCAGCTTGTCTGTGACTATAAAGAAATTTCTATCTTGAAGTCAATAAAAACACATTAGAAACTGTGCATTACCTGAACAAGTTCAATATCCAGTGCTTGAATGGGACAATTTTCACTAACAAACATTAAAACGTCTGTTAACTTTGTATCGGCTGCAAACTGTTCTCTCCTGACAAGACCTGCTGGGAATCTAAACTGAAAAATTACGATTGAAAAACTTAGACTTGCTATCTATCAATATTTTGGTTTGGCATGCACACACTGTTAGTTCACAAACTTTATTTACATACCTGCAACAAACATCTTCCAGCTGTTGACTGTTTGTTATCTGTTTGCGATGACCTGTTTGGAGCTGCTGCGGGTTTATTATCAGTGCCGTAAGTGACACGAGTTCTTCTGCTCTCTTTATCATCTTGGATTTGCTTTAGAATTTGTTCTTTTGCCTTGGGGACAAGGATTTAACAAAGCTAAAGTTGAGTTAACATTATAGTATTTTCCCTTATCCATGGACTTCATGGACTTTTCAAGGACTATTGACCTTATTCATAAATGGCAGTGATTTTAATATTCTTTTCTCTATGTACATTCAAATTAGCCTCACTAAGCCTTCTTCTTGAATTAAACTTTCAAAAGAATCTGCAATTTAAAACGAGGTTAGTGAGGCTAACTTAAAGGCAGACGAAAAAACACCACCATTTTTGAATAAGGTCTATTTCTAAGTAATTCTAGCACTAATGAATACAAAAAAAGCATTAGAAAAGAGTGATTGTATTTTACTTCTTCAATGATAATATTGAATGATAAACCATTATAGTTTACTATTCCCAGGTGGAAGCCGACATTAACTCCAACAACAGAAACTGATTGGCTAAGGGAATAAAACAGCATCGCGCGTGTTTATAGACAATAATATAAAACGCTATGACGTAAGAGGGCACGAAAAAAG
>JAOCPT020535706.1:0-11465 GCA_026546935.2 Palythoa grandiflora | reverse complement strand
GGGGGTTGGAAAAATCTAAAAATGATTGTTCATTTTACACTGTACTAGTCTCGGGAATGCTCACAACATAACTATTTCAGGTCTGGGTTTAGTAAATTTGATTATTTTTTTATATTTTATTTTTATCTTGGGAAAAAGCTAATTGTGCCTGGTTAAACTGAAAAGCCTCACATTTTGATTTTGTTAAAGAACAGTACACAAAATAAATTGAGATTTGAAAATCCGAAAATTTAATAAACGCGGGTGTCCTAATAAGGTCCCGGGGATCGGAAAAAAATTGAAATTTTAATACGCGGGGGGAGACGTTTATTTGGCACCAAGGATTCTGGACTGAACCATGAAAACGGAGATGGGAGCACAAGCGGAAGTTCGTCGGAAGGAACGGATCGCTCCTTTTTCTTCCGTCGTCTTTTCTGCTTCTGTCAAGTATACGTCGCAATATTGGAAGTGTGAACCTGTAATAACGGAAGCGGAAACGGAAGTGTGAACTTGTAATAACGGAAGCGGAAACGGAGTGATCACCCAATCAGAAATCTCCTTTCCAATCCCTAGAAAACTAAATGGGCTAAATTAAGGCTACCGTATACTTTCAGGGGTGTTTTACGTCAAAACGATACAGTGTGTTTGAATTATATATTTGAATTATAATTAATCTTTAGATTTTTTGCGTTCTCTGAAAACCTTCGATCAACCTTCGCCTTGAAACCGAGGCGAAGGTTGATCTGGCACAGTTAGAGAAGTGGAAATAATTATCATAAGAAAGAAACTTATTAGCATGTTTATTATTTTCACTTCTCTAACTGTGTGAAGTCAACCTTCGCCGTGGTTTCATGTACAAGCTTAGTTACCTTTCAGGAATTGTGAAATGGTCTATTTAAGATTGAAAATTTAAGATCGATGCAAGCCGTGTCTATGCAACGATGGATCAAATGTTGAACGACGATCCGGAAAATGACCGCCTTAAGTTTAAGGGTGACTCAAAAGAGAACTTGTCTGATCAGAGATGTTTTGAGAATATGGAGGAGGCAAGCATCTTCTGAAGAGAATTTTGGGAAGGCAGAGGGATTGGAAACGAGGATGCAGACTGGCTTAATTAGGAAATTCTCTTTCTCTTCGGCTCTTTATAGCCGAGTTCCCGTGTCTCAAGAGGAAGAATGGTCACTCGAAATGATTGATGCTGTGAAAGGTTTGAACAAAAAGAGGAATTGGAGCGCACCAGGCCTTGATAGGATTACCAACGTTTGGTGCAAGAAGGTACACTGCCTGCATAATGGGATTGTGAGAGCTTTCAGATCCATTTCAAGATGGAAAGAGGACTACCCAGATTGGTTTGCTGAAGGAAAGATAAGACTTATCCCCAAGCCAGGGGCCTTCACAAGTCAGAACCAACACCCAATTACAGGCTTATATACAGTCTACAAGTGTTTTACAGCCTGTTTACTCGGTTCAGTGGATAAACACTTGGGCTACTTCGGTTCGCTGGAACATCATAAAAGAGGAGCAAAAATTAGATGTAGAGGGATAGATAACCACAGATAACCTGCTAGTAGATCGTATGGTCACTCAGGACTGCCATAGACATAAGCGTACCATTGATTATTGACCACCCGTGCATGGCTTAACAAAGTAATGCATGTCCACAAGTTCGCCATATGGATCTGTTACGTCGTAAGGAGGCTTTCCACGTGCTGGAACACCCGCGTCGCTGCTGCTACCAAGGCAGGTCTTGAGACATCACAGCCTATTCGTTTCAATAAGGGTCTCCCTCAGGGATATGCCTTATGCCCACTACTTTTCACGCTCTGTTTAAACCCTGTCTTCGCCACATGGTCCCGGGTTCAATCCCCGGCTCAGCCGAGTGTTGAATATTCGTGTGACCTTCTTTTCCGCCAAAGTTGACTCAGCTTTCCATCCTCCTGAGGTCAGTAA
The DNA here is from genome assembly GCA_026546935.2 of Palythoa grandiflora. NCBI lineage: Eukaryota > Metazoa > Cnidaria > Anthozoa > Zoantharia > Sphenopidae > Palythoa > Palythoa grandiflora. The sequence goes on along the minus strand of JAOCPT020535706.1, from coordinate 9,536 downwards.
AATAAGTACCAGTCTCTGCTGGGGGCTAACCTGTGATGGATTAGTGTCCCGTCCAGGGGGAGTCAATGACTCATCCGCTTAACACTACAGAAACAGGAGATAAAAACCGGCTCCAATCGGCCACTTGGCTCATAAAAGGATTTAGCTATCATTATTATCATTATCATCATCACCATCATCATCATCATCATCATCATCATCATCATCGTCATCGTCATCGTCATCGTCATCATCATCATTATTGGAGTTTAAAACACAGCATTTTGCTGGTAGTCCGAATAGACATCACGAAACTTAATTCTTGTGGCCTTAGGTGTCCTGACTATCCGAACTGTTCTTATCCATCCCCACCCGTTTCTTTAGTTTGCTTCCCACTTTTAAAAGTATTGAGAACCTTCCTCAATATTCTCGCCGTTCTTGATAGGCAAGCTCTCTGCAGCAGATCCAAGCAGGTCAAACTAAACTGCTCTGGTGCTCAGTAACAAAAATGGCGCGGGTTACTGAGAGTTGAAAACTGACCAAAAACGTTGCCGAAACCCCTCTTCATCATGCGATACTCATGCACATAATCAGTTTACGAGGGTCTGATCATTACTGGCCGTAAAAATGCCACCAGCAGTTATCTTGTTAATTAGACGACCAATTGCACTAAAACGTTCAGCACACTTAAGTATCAAATATCCCAAGATACCAGTTGTGTTATTACGTGGCCCGAAGATTTCAACGTAGAAATATCGTGGTATTATAAATCGACAGTCATGAAATTTAGCACGGGAAACAAGCTTCTTTAGCTTTTCGGTAAAAATGATTTTTAAATGTTTCTTTCTGTGGTATTATTTTAAAAACAGGAATGTGTTGGAGACTTGGGTTTCTTACTCGGAGCAGTTGCGTGACAATGTTTATATATTGGTACTGTTGTAACACGATCAGCAAACCACCGTGACTGCATTGACATCGACATATACACTCACCCAGTTGATTTTTGAGAAGCTTGTGTGACACACGGCTTCAATTAAAGCACCGTTTTAAAAGTAGTGCCTATAATTATATATTTTGTGTGCTCTTTGAAAAAAAAATCTTCAAAAGAGAGAAATTCCACACAATAACTCTCCCACTAACGTTGATACTTGGATCGCTATATTGGACCATGTCGACAACAAACGTCACAAAACTGAGCTCGAAAAAACTGAAATTTTAACACTGGTTAAAATAAAAAAGTGAGTCGTAAATTAAGGCCAATAAATTTTAGCTCACTTTCTGTGTTTGTCCTCCGATATTTTTAAATTGTTCAGTCTTGTGCTTTCACATAAATAAGGGTGGTGCAGGAGAGATATTGATCACGTTTCACGAGAAATAAAATAGTAAAGTCATAATTCAACGATAAAAAAAATTCAATTTCACATTTCCAGAAAATACTTTGCTGTTACAACCTTACCCCTCATCTCAAAAACATAGTTTGTAACTTAAAGATGCCACAAACTGATTTTTTTGATGTCGTTACAAATTCTTTTCATGATTTTAGTGATATGGGAACAGTTGAGAAAGTTTTTTTCGTCTCGTTAGTAACCGGCAGCTAACCGTTTACACAACGGCTTGGACAAATTGTACAACTACCCATTGAAAAATTGAATTCACGATTCACGGGAAATTGAATTGAATTCTTATTTAAATACAAGAAAAAAATTCGGTTTCATGAAAATAACCTGGCCTTACCATTTTGATAAATTGAGAGAATGTTCAGTTTTCGTGGTTGCGTGCATGACAAGTTGTCGTGAAGAAGTTTATAATGAACTATTGATGAGAAAGATTAAACTTTTTGTTTAATTCTTTAAATGTGTTCGTGTGTTTGAAATCGTGACTTCACCAAATGTTATTCACGAACAGGGATTAAAGTGTGTTTGAGAAGCACCATTTAGACTTCAAAAATAAATTATTCAAAATCACGTTTGAAAAAAGACTAGGACGAGTCAAAGTGCACGTGATCAAGCTTCTCAAAACATTCGAAGCAAAAAAAATTGAATGACTGAGTTTTCACGATTGAGCTGCAAAGAGTTTGATTCTGAATCTGTTCAGTGTAGGAAAAGCAATTAGAATGTTAATATTGTTATCTTTTTAACCGCTAAGGTTTTTTTGTTTGATTCATTTACGAGAGGAACTTGATGGAGTTATGTTTTCAGTGAAATTGTCTGTGCGTGAACCTCCACGCCATCGGTTTCCGGTTTCTCAACCGCGTGGGACTAAACGCTAATGCAAATGATCTGAATTATTTTGAAAGCGAGGCTGTAGCCTGTTCGCTCCACACCGAGACGAGGCTGCCTATTGTTCTCCTGTTTACCCCCAGCAAAGTTTGTCATAAATTAAAATATTCATCGCGGTACCGCGGCCGCAATGCATTGCGAGTTGGGGTTGGGCCCCCCCGCGCCGTAAGCCATTGCTTGTTGAGTTTCACGGCATTGACACAGCGACATTTCGGAACGTTTTTTTGCTTTAAGTTTTCTATTCGAATTGAAGCTGTACGATTGGGGAATAGTGAAGTAAATAGGATCAGTTGGGCTTTTCGAATTTCCAAGAGGACCGGTAGAGCGGAGAAGCACCGTTGTATGCCGTTTTGTGCCATTCGTGTGTCATAATGTCGCTCTGAGAACGACAATGGTGAGCGGCCATGATTTTTGTTTTTACCTTTGCTTAAAACAGTTACTACGAAGCTGGATTTCTATTTTCAGATGTTGTTAGCAGTTGATTTCGTCAAATTTTAACCCAATCGATTGGATTTGCTTCCAGGAAACGTTGTTGGAGCGCCAGTTCTTTGGCTATAGCTATGTATGATCAACAAGTCGTTTTGGTGTAGTGGGTTTTTGTATTGTAGTAGTAATGGCCGAGCAACTGGTGGAAGGCCCACCGAATAAACGGCAGAAGTTGGGAACTCCTGATACACCTACAGATTCTTCGGGTAAGTTTTAACAGCATCATTTATCGTTAAACTAAAAAATTTCTTGCGATATGATAACGGATTATATTCCGTTTTCTTCGGAAGAAGCAAGACGCTTATTTAAAATTCCCTTTCCCTTTAAAGAGCCCAATTGGCAACTTATGGTGGACGAGCTGGAAGCAGGGCTGCCTGAGGAACTTATTGGAACCTCCGATGGATTAACGAATGGAGAAACGAATGAAATACCTATTGGAGGTTCAGATTTGCAGCAGCTGTTGCAATCGAGTGCGTCGACGCTGTCAAATAGTGTGAATAGTACACTGAACGCTAGTACTGTCACAACAGCGAGCTGTTCTGCTCCGAACAGCCCTGCGCTGACGACCCTAACTACGGTCAATAGTCCATCCGTCGGTACGCCAATATCTTCTCCTCCTCAAATGCCTGTGAGTACTTTAGGAACACCAACTCCAGCAACCCCTTTAACATCGTCTGGCGAACTTCATCTCTCTTCTATTGGGCACAGCGCTGCTCCCCCTCCATCGTCGATATCGCAAATGAATTCGGGTCTGCAAAGTCAGACGCAGTTTAACAGTAATTATACATCAGTGCAACAGTATAGTTCGCCAAAACTGAACATGATGGCAAATTCTAGTCCAGCAATGGCCACTGCAAATGGGCCAGGCTCTGTCCCGGGGGGAAGCCCAATGAATATGAACTCACTTTCGAGACCAGGTGCAGGACCAGTGTACAGTCGGCCTGTGAATATGAACTTGAACAATCCAGGATTAAATTCTTTTGGTAACAATATGGCAGTTAATAGTTTGCCAGGAAACTCTATTTCTCAACTGCCGCAAGAGCAGCAACAAGTAGGACAAGTTAAACTAGAACCGAATTTTTTGGCTCATCATGGAATTAACGGTACTCCTGATCCACCAACACGACAGCTCTCTTCTGGTCAGGTAAGTGAAGTTATACCAGATCGACGTTTTGTAATTTTTTTGAAAGTATACCAACCCGATCGCCAATAACACAAGTTTCATTTCTGGTTGTTGTAAAAGGTCTAGTGTGTATCATAATTTATCAATTAAAAGAACAACATGAATAGACAGTTGGTTTTAAAAGTTACATTCCATCGCTAGTGATATGCCATATTGTCAGAGAAGCGATTGCACTGCCAAAACGTAAACAAATCAGTTTCATCGCCATTGCAGCGTGGTAGTTATTATTTATCGATTTTGCGGGCTTCCTTTTTCTCAAACTTTAGATTTGTATTTGTTTTAGCCATGAATATAATAAGTTTGAGTTCTTTTTTTCCACAATTTAAACTTTTTTGCTCATAGTAATTCTTGAAAAAGCAGGTTGTATTTGTAAAATTTGATTTTTTTTAAATCTCAGACTTGAGTTAATAATTTCTTTATTATTATTTGTTGTTGTAATGGCATACATGATTCTTTCTAGACAGTAGATAAATACCATAATCAATAAATACTTTTTTTGGAAAGTATATATATATTTTTTGTTTTAACTGTGAAGACTTCGGGGGTTTATCTATCTGACATTAGTAAAAAAATGTAGTGCTAATTTCACCTACTTTATTTCTGCCTCAAATATTTTTAACAGAGACTTAAAAGTATTTTTGCAAAAAGGAATTCTAGAATTTAGTCAAATGGCCTTTTTGCTATGGTAGTTTGAAGTTTGAAAAACTCCCTTTGCAAGGAACTGGATAGTTGGCTGTGTGTCTGTAAATGAAGGTTAGGTTGCAAAAAGCTTTAACTTTGTTTTTTAGCTGGAAACTGCTCTGTATTAAGACAGAAATAATGACAGTGCTTTGTCAGTCTTATTGCAGAATGTTGGTATGCAACCAATGTCCAAAAATTCTGAAATGTCAGAAAGCCATAAGAAAATAAACAAAAGGCAAACTGTTTGCAGAAAAACTTGAAATCATATGATTAACACTACGGCTGATATTATGCATTGGTACAATCTTTTTGAATCCACACTTACAGTAAGTTTGGTTTTTGGGCACTAGAAACCTTTTCCATTTCAGTTTAGCTTTTAAAACACTCTAGAAAAGGTCATGAACAAAGTGAAACAAAAACATCCAGGCATCATTGAGAAGTAAGCACTAAAGGGCCTGGTATGAGTTTCCTTCCTAATTGGATGCTTATTGGTGCAAAACAAAAACAATATTGCCATACAGAATTTTTGATGTTTATAATTTTAACACTTATCTGTGATAATGCAGGAAAATTCAATTGAATCGTATAGGATGAAGTTGTTTTGCTTGTTGTGCACTTTTTAAAATCCATTTTTTCATGGATGGATTTCATTTAGAAAAAGCAATCATCATTCAAAAATTACAGCCACATTCTTGGGAATGTATTTAAAATTAAAAGGAACTATTCTGGTCTGTATTTTAAAATATTCTTAAAACTTCCAAAATTTTTGACTTGAAGTGGAAAATTCATTTGATTTCAGTACACACAATATATTATATATTTATTTAGTTTTGTTACAAAGAGTTTAGGAAATGTGTGACAGGGATATGAAAACAGGATAACCTACCACAGTCGGTTGTAATAGCCTAGTTTCAAATTGTTTGTGCATGAGAGCCTGGTAACTATTTTAGAGGATCAAGGAAGAGGCTCAGGGGAATAACTCGTCAAGATGATGGACAGTGAAAGTTCTTCGCTCATAAGAATGAAAGTCCTAGAGCTACAGAGCTTCCTAAAGGCAAGCAAAATGGCCCACTACCTCATTTCCTTCTGTTTTGCTTTAAAAATAATTGTTTTTGTTGTGTCTTTATTCCTCTCATCCTCATCTTGATGATCTAAAATAGTTACCAGGCTCTCATGCATAAACAATTTGAAACTGGGCTATTAGTTGGGAGGTGAGCTTTACTGAGGGAGGAAAAGAGTACTACTTGGAGAAAAACTCGTAGAGTCTAAGATTGACTAAACATCAGCCCTCACACTGAGCCAACAATTTGATCCTGGGTGATAGAGGTGGGACGTGTAACTATTGCACACTATAATTATATATTATAAATGATGTATAATGGTGTTTGTAGGCGAGTGGAACTGGATCTCAGCAACCAACGGCAGACCCAGAGAAAAGAAGACTTATTCAGCAACAACTTGTACTACTTCTTCATGCTCATAAATGTCAGAGACGAGAACAGCAAGCAGCAAATGGGGAGATTAAGCCTTGCAATCTTCCACACTGTAGAACAATGAAGAATGTATTAAATCACATGACAACCTGTACAGCAGGGAAAACCTGTCAAGGTTAGAGTCGTCAAGTAACCAATGACATTTGTTCTTTCTTTGGGTTTTATGACTAGCCAAAATATTCTGTCTCAGTTAAAGCTGGTTAGAAATTTAAGGTGCCAGCTTCTTTCAAAATCGTGGGTAGTACTTTAGTAATGATTTTTGTTGTTCTTTTTTTGTCAGGATTCATATGGGGTCTGGAAAATCCTAGGTTTTTCTTTGGAGGCCTGGAAACTCCATGAAAAACCCTGAATTTATTAATCTAAGCCCTGGAGAAACAAAAAAAATATCTTTTTGAAAACAGTATTTATTTGCAGGTGATTTTCTCTTATTAGTTTTAAAATGATTTTGTGAACGTGTGAAAATAATTGTTTGTCAGAGTTCAAAAAGTCAGAATTTTGAAGGTGTAAAAACTCTGTTTGACAATTGTATTGATTTAGTTAGATTAACATGAGAGTTTGTTTTGTACCATTAGTGGCACATTGTGCATCTTCAAGGCAAATCATTTCACACTGGAAAAACTGTATGCGACAGGACTGTCCTGTATGTCTACCTTTGAAACATGCATCAGACAGGAGAAACCAACAAGGTTCGTTTATTTAGGAATTCCAATTTTGGAATCAGTGGCAATGATTTTGCTGAGATATATATAAATAAAATGTTTCATATTGATAGAAATGTAAAAGTTTTTAGTCTTTCTGAAGCTCCATGTTCAAAGTTGTAGAACAAAATCTTTGCTTGCCATGATGTCATTTGGTACTGTGAAGTATGGTGTGCTGTTCAGTGCTGTGTTTTTAAGTCACCCTCAAGATCTTTGCTTGATGCAGGGTTCTCAGTAAAAGCTGGCAACTGGCAGAATTGCACCAGCTGTTCAGTGAGGGAAGCTGCCTTTATTACCGAAAAACTATGTGTGTGAAAATAAATTATCACTGCCTGTTGATCAATTTTGGCCACCTTGGAACTATTTGCATTATTGATTTTGGCTTCTAAATGTTTAACTTGACTCCTAAAAATTGTTCTGCAGACCTAACAGCTTATTTCAATCCACATAGAGGAACATGCAAAATTAATCTCAACTTTTGCAAGTTTTTTGGAGATACATTTAATGATGCGGGAAAATTGATTATTGAAATTTCAATACCTTAACTGCTTGTGTATACATCAATACAAACTCCTCAAAACCTCGTCTGATGCACAAGCAAATGTGGTAAATCCTTTAAAGGTTTCCATTAAACTAATGTTTATAGTTTATAAATGTATTGGGAAGTAAATCAAATGTTTTTTAATATCAACCCAAGCTTGTGAAATAAAATAATATTTATCACTGTGAGATGTGTAAAAGCTGATATTTCAAGTGCAAGCCTTTGCGAAACATTGCTTATGCATGAAACTTCAGCTTTTTTACATATATGACAACAGTGATAAATATTAGTAAAATTGTTTTAAAAAACAAGTTACTCAAATTAAAAACTTTCAGAATATGTTAAAATTTCCCAGCATTTTAGTAGACACACCAACCTTCTTCAGGAAAGTGAATAAAAGGTAAATTGAAAACACATTATAAATCAAGAGCGTATGTTAATTTAATTGTTCTGGTCTTTTAAAGTTAAATTTAAGTATTCATGTGGTAGCCACAAACCATCGTCCTGGTTGATTGTCCTTTCCCCATAAACGTTGATTTCCTCATGCAATTTGGCCACATGTGTATGATTTCAGCAGAGTCCCAGGATATTGGATGGCCCTTTTCTTTACAATTTTCAGCAAGAGGCAATTTTTTAGTTTCACATTTCTCAACAGCTTTTTTGTGCTCACCCTCTCTTGTTACAAACTGCCTTTTTGTTTCACCTATGTAACATTTTTTACAACCTCTGCAAGGAATTTTATAGATCAACATATGGGTCTGAGCTTTTGATACGGGTGCTTTTGGCTTTGGGAACAGAGCTCCAGTGGTCTGGTGGGGCTTTAATGCAACTTTTATACCAAATTATTTGAGGATTCTATTGATGCGCTCTGAAGTAATAAAAATCGTTTCCACAATCTATGTTTTTCATTTAAGCTAACTGGATAAAATAATTGTTTACCTATTGTGATAGTAGTGCAGAGCAATCCAGGAATGCAGAGAGCCTATGCTGCGCTTGGATTAAATTATTCAGGTGGAAGGCCTGGTGCAGAACTTGGGTCCCAAATAGGTGAGATATCAATCCAGTTTTACAAAAATTATATTTTTTCCCTTGTGCTTGTGATAAAAATTATGTTAATAATATAATGATATGATGATAAGCAGCCAGGTTGAGCTGCCTAAAATCTTGTCTTGAAGCAGTCACAAATGGATATGATTTATTCTAGTAGAAATCAGTCCATAAAATTGTGAGGGGCATATGGAACGCCATGACAAACATTTGAAACCCCCAAAAATCAAAACTTTGTAGCACCATCCCAGCAATGTATACCAACTGGCCAATAGTGACAAGGTTTTGAGCCATATTTGATTTTCTGCAAGTTTTGAGTTTTGTCGTATATCATGACAAAAAGTACGAAATGTGAAAAATGTTGATTATTTCAACCTGAGATGTAAAACATTTTAATCCATTTCCAAGAGTGTTGATCATAGTAATCAAACTAGGACTCATCCAGAGCAGGGATATTTGAAGAATTGGCCAAGTTTGCCAAAAATAAGGCTCAACTTATAAATACAGAGATTTAACTATATACGCTGTAAAACATGGTATTATTTTATTCATTTCACCAAAACCAATGACTGAACCCTTGATTTTGTTCCTTTCAGGTCTAAGACCAGAGAACTCGCTAAATCTTCAAGGTAAAAATATTTTCATTATTAACTTTTAGCAGATGTCCAGATTTGTTCTTTCTGTTGTTTGTGATGTGCACTACATTTAATGGGAAAATTATTTCTTTCACTTCATTTTTAGGTGATAATAAACTGTTTGCTGAAAGCTCAGGAGCTATCACAAGGTAACAATATTGCATATTAATTTGACATACTTTGTGGTTGTTACAAAGTGCATAATTTATTTGCTGGTATGACTGCTAGCTAGCTAAATCCTTTTATGAGCCTAAGTGGCTCATTGGAGCTGGTGCTTATCTCCGGTTTCTATAGTGTTAAACATATGAGAGTCATTGACCCCCCCCTCCCATCAGGATGGGACACCAATCCATGGCAGGCTAGCTCCCAGCAGAAGCTGGTACTCATTTTACAGACCTTGGAAGGATGGAAAGCTGTGTCAATTTTGATGGAAAAGGTCACACTCGGTTCGGTACTCGGCTGAGATGGGGGTTGAACTGCAACCTTGTGGTTAGAAGGCAGAGATTTTACCACT
>JAOCPT020535633.1:0-11465 GCA_026546935.2 Palythoa grandiflora | reverse complement strand
GTTATTCTATATTTAAAAAAAACTGCCTGAGTAATAAGCTAATTTTTCAGGACTTTCCAGGACTGATACCAATTTTCCAGGATTTCCAGGCCTGGATTTTGAATTTCTATTTTTCCAGGACTTTCCAGGTTTTCAAGAACCCGTATGAACCCTGGATGTTTGTTGTGCTCTTTTCTGGATCTGTTTTTAACAAATTCACTAAATGGAAATGAAGATACTACTCATACTTCAGAATGAGGATTATCTGGAATAACTGTTTGTTTGGAAAATGAAAATTATACAAAAATTCTGGATTACCGGTATTCCAAAAATAATGTATTCCTATTCTGGAATGAGAAAACCCCAAATGAAATACGTTACTCACAGTTGATGTTTCTTGTAAATCTTGTGTGTGCTTCTTTCCAGTTTTCTTTTGAACTTTTAAAGCTTTAATGGAAGAGAAATGCAACATTATACACAAATCTTACTAAGTGAAGCTTCAATTGCATATCTTTATGACATTTACGTAAAATGTCTATATCTTGTCTTGAAATTTTTTTTAAATGTATTTATAATATATTGCTACATATGAAATCGAGGCACTACCAACCTCGATTTCATGCAAACTTTCGTACGTTTTCTTTTAAAATTTCATATAAAATTGTATTTTTAAAATCTTCATTACTACCACAGTTTTTAAGACAAAAAAAACAAATTTTCAGTACTTACTAATTTTGACCTGCTCTTTTCATTTCTGCCATTTAAATTGCAATAATATCAATTTTTAACTGACTCAAACAAGCGTGACAAAGGTCTATTGTAATATATTAAGCAAAAAATTAATTAGTTTCATCAATTATTTGGGTTTACCTAATCCAACTGCCTGCTGAATTAGCCAGCTACTTACTTAGTTTTTTTTTCTGTCCGTTTTCTAAGCAAATAATTTTAACCCTTTCAGCCCCTGGCAATTTATCAACATCTAACTTCTCCTTACATAACTCAAACAAAATAATAAGAAATAAGAAATTGATCAAGTGGAATAAGTTGTGGAAGTTGAAAAGCCAAATTCTCTCAAACTGCAACATGTCATTTGTTGTGCTTGGGGCTTAAATTAAAAGTACTGTATCACAGCCATATCATCTTTAGGATTAGTAGAACTGGCTAATATAAGAGATATTGTTGTTACTTGTACTTGTTTTGTGGGGTGGCTGGTGGTCTCTGGAAGTTTAAAGTAAAGACTTATTGAAATAAATAAAATTGATTGGCATCACTTTCACAAAAAGTAAATATTTAAGGCTAAATAAAAATATAATTTGTTGCCCATCCCACTTGCCTCCTTTTGCTTTTTTATTCTGTTCACATGAATGCTATTCCAGAAAAATTGAAAAAATCTTGACAAGCTTGATTTAGGTAGATTTAGATTAAAGAAATTGTTAGAGTGCACTTTTCAAAGAACGCAATTTGCAATTTATCATAACTAATCCACAAATATTCAGGATATCTGCAACTTTAAAAGATACAAATTAGGGCCAATCAACTTGGAGCCTATGTTTTAAAAGTAAAATTTTAAAAATCTCAAAAATCAAAATCAAAAATAAAAAGATCCTCCCACCTCCATTTTCTGATTGATCCGAACGAGAAATTAATAGTATTTTTATTTGGCCAAAGTGTGATTTACTTTCACTGAAAGCAATTAATATTTTACCTCGTAGCTCCATGTGCACTGAAGCCCAAGATTTTTATACAGGCATCGTCCAAGCTCAACATCTTCATCATCTGACTGGGATTCCTCAAGACAGCTTTCTAACTTTGGAGTAAGTCTTGCAAGGGCACTACGACTAAGAATTATTCCTGGTCCCCCCTCACAGTATTTCTGATGAGAATAAATATTGGCCTTCGGATCAGATTCACTTGCCCCAAATGCGGATGGGTGTCCTATATACAAATCCCTCGAGCTGTTTACAGTGTTGAGAAATTCAAGTAGTTTATCCGGCTTCATGTACATAGTGTCTTCGGCTCGCATAAACCATTCAAAACTGTTAATGTAATGATCATTCATGTATTTAAGCATTTTAAACGAAATAGTAATCTTTGAAGTCGAATCGTCGCTTTCGATATCGAGTAACTGAACGATTGGAAGACCAAGAATTTTATTATACTTTTCGTGAAACTCAGCGTCACGAGAATACGGCGTAAAAAAGATAACTTTTGGTAAAGCTGGTGCCCACGTATTGTTTATGGCCAAAATCAATGAATCCAGGTGGTCTTCTGTAGTTAAAACTCCGACCAGCAATTTCTCACGATGGCCAAGTTCACTGGCGACGTAAAAAGGTCGTAGATTCATGTTGAAATATGTCGCTTTCGGTGGAATAGTCTGGTGTGAAATTGGTTCAGCATTTTTAATAATCCTTTTCTGTTCTAAGTCTTTCTTTTCACGACTTTTTAGCAATTCTGATTGTTGCTTTCCAAGAATAAGAACTTGCGATTCTTCTAAGTCAAAAAGGCACTGTTGTTCGACCACAGGGATGTAGATCATGGACAAGGCAAAGCCAAGGCTAACTCCTATCACCGCTGGGATTAACGAACGAAATCGAACCCCACGTATTGTCTTCATTTTTCTCCTGGTCGGACAAGCACTCCGACTATCAATGTGCAAGCTTACGTGGCTATTTTTTTTCTCTAACTGTCTCACTTCATTTTCACAAGATTCCGGCGTGCGCCTTATGTACCGATGAAAAAGAAACATGTTGCCTTTTGTAAAAGGACCAACGCGTTATCTGCATCACAACATTTAACTTCATTTTCCTTTTAAATTCCTGGATTAACAAGAGTGACTAGTCTTTTGTTTTGTTGTTTGCCGCTATGGCGGTTCGTTTGCCCAGAAACTGCTTTCCATTGGACACTTTTTGTAAACTCATAAATTTTACATTTCTTGTTCATTTGGCGGACCAACATCAAGTAAAGGCCATTTCACTTGTTGACTTCATTGCAGGTGCAACTTGTCTCATATGACATCTAGTTTGCTTTTAAATTTCAAAAAATTCACTTCCTCCTGGAGCACGAATTTTGTTCAGGAAGCCTAGTTGCAAACTAATTAAACTTCTTTGTGTTCAATTAAGTTTTAAAAAAAAAGGCAGCACTGATTTCAACAGATTTAGAAATGAAGTAGAAGGACGTCGTGTTAGACTTAACAAAACTCAAAGACGTAATGTCAGCTTCTAACAAGGCTCAAATTTGCCAAAATTTAAGAACAATTTAAGAAGAAGCTCAGGCTGAGGCTTGATCAACTAGGAAAGTTTTTGTGGTAGAAAATTGACTAAAACTTAGCGATACAGCATAAAACATAAAAAGATGCATTGCAAAGATTGCTCAACAAACAATGAAGGTAATTCAGCCGTACAATACATGTGTTGCGCAAGGCGTTTCAATGAAAACTGCTCACAGAAATAAGAACAATTTAAGAACAAATTGAGGCTGAAGTCGCCAAAAAATTAGGCCGCAAGGAGTCTCGGCAAAATTTACTGGTTCTTAATCTTATAAAAAAAAGCGTCTAACAGAAGTAAATGCCGTATTTCCTCGAATAAACGCCGCCCTCGAATAAACGCCGCCCTCAAATGAACGCCGCACCTGAGAGCCAAAATATTAATAAACGCGGCCTTCGAATAAACGCTGCACCCTGGAACAGACAACAAACTGAAACATCGAATTTATGACGTTCACTTTTTATAAGCGCGGAGCGGAGGTTTAAAACTGTAAGTTTAAAGTTTGAAAGGCACAGACAAAAATCCGCAACATCGAATTTATCTGATTTCGTACGCGTTTACAAGCGCAACAAGCTGTAGTTTTAAAAGTAAAGCTTAATCGTTACAGCCAGACAAAGAACTGTATCATTTTTTATACTTTTTAAAGTAAAGTTACGGTTGATTGTTTAAAAAGTAAACAGCATTTTAATAAACGCTGCCCTCAAATAAACGCCGCCCTCGAATAATCACCGCACCCAAATCAAGAAAAATATCGAGGAAATACGGTACATGTGATCCAAACGTGACCCGACACCTAGCACTACGCATCCAACCGTGAAAACTTTGACACGATCGCGAAAATAAATACATTTCCCGCGAAGGATAAAAGGAAAAAGGATTGTTTTCCTTCATATCTCGGTTAGTTTTAAAGTAATCGATATGCGGTTTTTACCAAATGATAGGGCATTTATGGTAGAATACAGATATTGAAAATAGCGTATTTATCATATTCTGTAACCTTGACTTCCGGTATCCGATCTTCCGATCAGATTTCAGTTAATTTCTTAGAAATGTTGCAACATAGATAAAAATAAACAAATTTCTCAATTTGGTTGAGGAACCACCTCAGCACCTCACCTTTTGAACTTAAAAGAAGCAGTTCAGAAGACAGATCGAGGCATAAAGTGGTCAAGACTGTAGATTTATCGATTCTCTGAGCAGTGCTGTGCCTGTGGTTCTATACAAAACTGTTCTTTTCCTAGCTTGGTTTTCCACGACTCAAGTTGTCTACTCAGTATGGAAACTGTGGCGACCGGAGGTTTGAATTTGGCGTTCAAACTAATGGTTAACAAACTCCGTGATCGTACTTCTCACAGTCTGAGACACGGCGATGTCGCTGACCAAAGATTCCGAGAGTTCATTGTAAGGGAATTATTTGAAATCAAAGAAAAATTGCAAGGGCTTTGTAAGCAAGACTTGACAGCTGCTGCGGATTTTTTTAAGGAAGGCGTAAGACTCCTTGTTCAACATATTTCCGGGATGCAACCAGAGGTCGAGTTTGAGCAAGAGATCATTAATAGTCGAAGGACGCGAGGGAGAGATTTCGATCTTGCAAGTCTCAGTGCAAGCGGTCGGCAGCGTTCAAGACAAGAAGATGAAGATGAAGAATTTATTGTCCTACATCTGCTAACCCAGGGAAGGAAAGCTATACAACTCAATCCAAAAGATACACTTTTAGCTGCAGCTAAGGAAAAGTTTAAAAGTGCATCCGAGCGAGCACACGACGCATTCAGCAATGAAGCCTTAGACGCTTACGATCGTGCTTTGGCTATGAAAATCAAGGTGGCGTCGACTATTCTTGAAAATCTTGACACGCCGGAAGTACCCGTTGTTTTGTGTCGAGGATTCCTCGAGCAGTTAAATGGGGTCAGAGAAGTATCGACTGCGTTTACTGTAAAATATGGCGATTTTACTCTAAGGAGACTTTTCTGCGAGCTGCGTCGCGACGCATTGTTATCTACAGTGGTTTTAATTCATCGTATTCTGTGGGAGTTCGTGCACATTTGTGCCAACAGCACCACTGATGAACTTCGTCACAAAGCCCACAAGGTGCTTCGAAGTTGGCCGCACGTGATAACCCTAAAGAGGCGACAGAAAATTCACCCCGTAATGGAAGACCAAGTAAGTCAGCCCTATCACAGCTTCCTCGGAGAACAAGGTGACGATGAAAGACACATTAACTGCCCTATCGACATCGCAACCACATGCAAAGGAGAATTTGTAATCGCTGAAAGGGTTGGGAAGATAAAGCTGTTTGATGAAGCTGGGAATTACAAAGATACGATCTTTAATATCGGTTTCTGTAAGGCCAACCCTGACGAGCTGGGAGGCGTCAACGTGGTGTCATTGCTTCACCCACAGAGCATTGCCGTGGATTGCAACAACAACGTGTATGCATGTAATAGTTACAGGTAGAATTGTTAAACAAATTACTACCACTACTACCACCACTACTATCGCAACTACTACAACTAACACTACCACCACCACCACTACTATCGCTATCATAACCACTACCATTATTATTAACTATAATAAAACAATAATAATAATAACACTACCACTACGTAAACGAGTACCATTACGACTACCGCTACCAATGTTACCACTATCACTACTAATTAGATACCAATTGACACGAATCGAGTATAGTATATGGTAAAAGCAATAGTAATAATAATAATAATAATAATAATAATAATGATAATAATAATAATAATAATTCTAATAACAGTAATATTAATAGTTGTAGTAACAGTAACATAACAGTGACAGCAACAGTAGCAGTAACAGTAACAACAGCAACACTAGCAGTAACAACAACAGTAACAGTAACAACAACAGTAACAGCTGCAACAGTAACAGTAGCAGTAATAGTTTAATAGTAGCAGTAAGAGTAGCTGTAACAGTAGCTGTAACAGTAACAGCAACAGTAACAGCAACAGTAATAGTAACAGTAGCAGCAACAGTAACAGCAACAGTAACAGCAACAGTAATAGTAACAGCAACAGTAACAGTTGCAGTAATACTAACAGCAACAGTAGCAGTAACAGTTGCAGTAATACTAACAGCAACAGTAGCAGTAACAGTTGCAGTAATACTAACAGTAACAGCAACAGTAACAGTAATAGTAGCAGTAACAGTAATAGTAACAGTAACGGTAACAGTAGCAGTAAAAGTAATAATAGTTGTAGTTGTAAAAGATGTACGCAAAGTTCAAATGCTTGATTTATGTAATCTTATGCTGGAAACACATAATAGTTGTAACACGTTGTTATTATTTTTAGGGAGCGCGGCAGTTCCAACTATGTGAATGAAATCATTGCAATTGACAGTGAAGGAGACTTCCTGTGGAGTTTCGGGCGCGAAGATAATTGTACCAACTTCGGTCGTGGAAAACTCAGAAGTATTGCCGTTGACAACCCGAGAAATAGAATCCTGGCACTTTGTAAAAACACCGTGTACGTCCTCAGTACTCAGGGGAGGTATTTGTCTCGGTTCTCCCCGTCCAGTGACGATGACTTTAAGCTTTCTGATGACTCTAATCTCTGCGTGACAGATGAGGGACTGGTGCTAGTAACTAGCGAAGATCGTGTATACGTGTTGTTCTTTTTTGACAAGTTTGGAAAAGTGAAAGAGTCTATCAAATTAAGCTCAAAAGCTGGTGGCATGTTTTGCCCGTCTGGAATCGCGTACAACCCATGTACACAAGAAATTCTGATTGCTGATAAAGGGACCAATAGTCTTTTAGTGTGTATCCGTGACAAGACAAAAGAGAAATATCGCTTTATTAGGAAGATAAAATTCTCCGAGAGATATACCGGTGGGGGCGTAGTTGCTATGAGAAATGGACACATTGCAGTTGTTAACAGAGGAACAAACAAAATTATCATCATTTAAAACGACTCTTATGAACAGTATAACACTAAAATTCACTTTAGTGCTCTCAGCCAGCTAGGCTCTCCTCCCAATCCCGCTTAATTGCCAACGTGCGATAACAAGTTGTAGAAACCCCAGTATTGAACGTATGAACTTAGATGGGACTATCTGTTGATGGAGCAATCTCGGTGAAATTCCCAGAGACTTTTGTATTCATGTTATCCCTTTTGTTGAGGCGTTTATTAAATTTTTCATGATTTGGGTGCGGCGTTTACTCGAGGGCAGCGTTTATTTAAAATGCTGAAGAATTAGAGAAGTAGAAAAAATGATACAGTTCTTTGTCTGGCTGTACCAATCAAGCTTTACAGTTTAAAACTACAGCTTATTGCGCTTGTAAACGCGTAAAAAATCAGCCAATTTTTGTCTGAACCTTTCATACTTTAAAGTTTTAAACAACTCCGCTCTGCGCTTTTAAAAAGTGAACGTCATAAATTCGATGTTTCAGTTTGTTGTCTGTTCCAGGGTGCGGCGTGCGGCGTTTATTCGAGGAAATGCGGTAATACATAATAAGTTGTTGTACATATTTAGTATCTGTCTCAGTTCATTCTCTCTATGCGGTACTTCTCTCAGTGTCCTATACTTATATGAAATTTATAAGCGCCGCACTCGAATAAGCGCCGTATCTGTGAAAATCAAATAAATTCCCCGTCGCTTAATGGAGGATTTACGGTACTGAAGATCTTTGTAAAAGGTTTCAGTTTCCGAGCAAGTTCTCAGGTGAAAAATCACACTGCTCTACGAAGTCAATGCCATTGATTCTCGACTCCACATAATTTAACGACCTTTAAGGACTCGCTCTAGAAGTTAAGAACTGTGCAAGGTCTGTCTCAACATCCCCAGCCGACGTTATCAGGCGTACACAGACAATTACCATTATGTTAATTATTTATTCTTTTACAAAATATAATCTCCATATTACAAATTTATGGTAAGAGTCCTTGATAACGAAAAGCTCAAATTCAATGTATTCCCAGCGCATGTTTTTATTGTGTTAGTTCTTGATGCTGATCAGTTCCAGGCGATAAAGAGTTATTATTGAATTTTAAGATTCTTGAGCTTTGAGAGCAGAATTTCATTCTTTCGGCATTCCTGCAAACGAAAATGAAAATAAAATCAGCCACTTTTTATAATTCACAAGTTTTAAATAATTTGGTTTTAAAAAAAGAATAAAACCAAATGGCCGCACTGAACATTGCGTTTCTTTGACGTATAAATACATGATCCTTGAACCTAATGATTTTTAACGCTTTAAGTCCCAATTATAACAAATGATGTGTTAGTAAATTCTCCCAATTTAACTCCATAATTTCTATATAAGCAGTTTGGGGGAAGTTGGCTTTTCAACTTCTACAGCTTATTCTACAATATTAACCCTTTAAGCCCCAAACATAACAAATGATGCGTTGGTAAATTCTCCCAACTGAAATCCATAATTTCTCTATGAGCAGTTTGGGAGAATTTGGCTTTTTAACTTGTACAGCTTATTCCACAATTTTAACCCTTTGAGCCCCAAACATAACAAATGATGCGTTGGTAAATTCTCCCAACTGAACTCCATAATTTCTCTATGAGCAGTTTGGGGGAATTTGGCTTTTCAACTTGTACAGCTTTTTCTACAATATTAACCCTTTAAGCCCCAAACATAACAAATGATGCGTTGGTAAATTCTCCCAACTGAACTCCATAATTTCTCTATGAGCAGTTTGGGAGAATTTGGCTTTTCAACTTTTACAGCTCATTCTACAATTTTAACCCTTTGAGCCCCAAATAACAAATGATGTGTTGGTAAATTCTCCCAACTGAACTCGATACTTTCTATATAGGCAGTTTGGGAGATTTTGTATTTCATTTAATCAATTCCTTATTTTTTTACCACTTCTATTCATTCTGTTTGAATTATGTAAGGAGAAGTCAGATGCTGATAAAATGGCTAGGGCTGACTAAGGATAAATGCTTGTAACACGTGGCTTGGAAGACTGAAGCCTCTAGTTCTGTGCCATGCCGAGGCTTAATAAGAGCCAATCAGTTGTCCAAGGCTGCTATCACTCAGGCTCACTTTCATTTAAGGATATACTACACGGGACAAAATACTTCGAAAAATTATCATTTTTTCGAATTTTTTTCTTCAAATGGAACAATAATTAAAGTTTTCTAATTCGAAAACTCCAAATAAAAATCTTGTTTTGCTTTTGAGATAATGCGGTTTTTTTTACACCTTAAAGCAAACGCCGACAGTGACAACATGAGTATAAAAGTCCGCTTTTTAGCGAATCGTTTTTGGTGCAGATTTCGCACTTCATGAAGTTTATTCTCCACGATCGTTAAGTTAATTTTCACAAAACTTGGACAACTTTTTCCAATATGCCTTAACTGCAAAAAGGTGTCTCCAATTTTTTTTATTTTGCCTCGCTCTTGATTTAATCACATTTTCCTGAAAATAACATATGAAAACAACAGTTTCAAGTTCAAAAAATTATAAAAAATTCTGAGGCACTTTAAAAGAAATCTGAGACACCTTTTTGTACTTCAAAGTAAGAAGATTCGATTGCTCAACAAAACAAACGCGTGACGCTTAACACTTCGGAAAATTAACTCGAATATCGCGTGAATTGTAAAAAAAATTGCTAAAACTAATAACAATTTCGAAAACTTCCTTCTTTCTCCTTTCAAAAAATGTATACTTTATTAAGATCGGCCAAATACTTTGCGAGTTACACGTTTTTTAGTCAAACACCCTTGTTTTGTCCCGTGTATCCTTAATTTTACATGTAAGAGGTACCACGAAAACCTTAGTTTGTAATTGTATATTTTTCGGCCAAGTATTTATTAATCCATTTCCGAAATACGCCTCATTGCTCACAAACTAAGTCTTCATGTCGAGGTCAAGTGGTCATTTCTGATATATTTACTGAATCTAAACCCAGCCACGATTTAATGGTTTTATTTGTTTGCGAGCATGGAACTGAATAACCTATTTTTGAGCTCAAGCTACTTTTGTTGATCTCAAACAGTTTCAAACGCTTTAATTGGAATATGAATCTGCATCGTGATTGAAAATGAATTTTGGCGCCAAACATGGCATCCACGTTTGTGCCCACTCTAGCTTCAGTATCTGCATGTGTCTGTCTGCCTTGCACTTCCTTGGCCAGCATATAAATGTCCTAAATTTATTCCTAACGAACTCAGTATTTGATATGGATATGCAACTTAGTCTTTCCTTATTCAACTGAAGCAAGATCTCAAATAATTATTGTTCAAATTCTTTGTCTTCAATCTTTTTTCTATTTAACTCTTTACTAATTAAACACATGCTAACCATAACACTACATGGGTTAAATCGCTCAAAATGGAAATGAATTTCATTCCTACCTCGGTAAAGTCTCGCACTGTCTTGTAATACTGCCTCTGTTTCTCGACAAGGTCGAGATATTTTTCGTTTAGCTCATCTCGCTTGGCCTTCTCGCTTACTTTTCGTTTTTCCACCTATAGAAAGTCAATTCAATTCTTTGTTTGCACCATTTCGATTTTACACGAACAAAGACAAAACATTAATTAGAAGGTGGCATAACAATAAAGGAAATAAATCACAAAATAACTGTAAGAAAAATGTGCTAAGTGGCCAAAGTAACTTAAGCTTTCCAGTTGGCCACTACCACATTGAAATATGTCTGCTGAGGAAAAGGAAAAACAAAAAAGCTAAGCTTTAAAAAATATTTCCAAATCTTGTATGGTTAGTTCTGGTTTTCTAGAAGATATATATTGCTTTGACTTTTGAAGCAATTATATGAAAAATATCTTATGTCCAGTGAATACTTTTCCTCACATCCTTGATGATATATAGCTTTAAACCAATATATTGCATAGTGATGCTGGTCTTTTGAGCTTCGCTGGGTTCATTTCTCCATTTAGAGTATACTCAAATGAAGCAAGTCATTTAATATATTAAGTATTTTAAATCAGACAGCAGTAGTTGCTGTTTTGAAAAAGTATACATATAGCAATGATACCAACCTTCTCTTTGTTTTGTGTAATACCTTTGACAATCTGTTCAAACTGATTAAGAAACTGGTCTTTATTAGCCTGGGATGACATTGCCCTGTAACCAAGCACACACTATTTGAGTGTAATAACACTATCGATGATGATAACTATGATAATGATGATGACCATGATGATGATAATAATAATAATAATAATAATAATAATAATAATAATAATAATAATAATAATAATAATAATAATAAT
>JAOCPT020535572.1:0-11466 GCA_026546935.2 Palythoa grandiflora | reverse complement strand
ATAATGATAATGATAATGATAATGATAATGATGATGATGATGATGATGATGATGATGATGATGATGATGATGATGATAATGATAATAACGATAATAATGATAATAATAATAATACTATTATTATTGATAATAATAATAATATAATAATATTATATTTAATAAAGATAAAGATAATAATAATAATAATGATAATAATAATAATAATAATAATAATAATAATAATAATAATAATATAATATTAATATTTAGTAAATACATTACGTCTCCTGTGAAGACGCCGTAGGGGAAGCAGGGACATAAAACGGGGATCTTTCAAACTGACTAACGAAGAAAAACCTTTAGCACACAAACCTTTGCGTTTCTGGAGCTGATATGTAGGAACATCGAGGAAAAATTACTTTTAGAATCCTTTTTGTATGAATTCAAACTTATCACTAAGACATGCAGGGAGAGAAGAGTGCCACACAAGGCAACCATATTTGCAAGGAGAGATCTGATAAGTGTAACATAAATAGCGGTGAGGTCGCTTACATTAACGCCAGAACGCAGAAAAACGAGGAGAACATGGAATCGTTTTCTAGCTTTAGGCACAACAGTTTCAATATGCACGCTCCAGCGAAGATCGGGACTTTAGTGTTAAACCCAAAACCTTGTGAGAAAGAAAATGATCAAGTTCTATGCCACTGATGGTGAAGACCGGTAATACAGGCTTTTCTCGAAAATAACAGATACTTTACAATTTTTCGGAGTCAAGGGCATATTGTCGTCAGCAGCCCACTGGTAAATCTTATCAAGGTTTTGTAGAAGAGAGTGCAAAATGCTACACAGGAGGGCTTCTGAAAGAGTTATGTCATTAACGTATTTACAGTATTTACAATTTAATTGTGTATAGAGAGGCCTAAATCATTTAACATTGATAAGAAAATATTTTGGTCCAAGTTTAGTTCCTTGGGGAACTCCAGCTGTGGTTGCAACACCATTAACTTTGACAGCTTGTTTTCTCTGAAAAAAAAGCTGCCTATCCAGGATGTTAGAGCTGGCCATCACCACTAGTTACGTACAGACATATGGCGAGTTCAGATAGCACTCTATGAACACCTGCTTAATACACATAGTTTCATATGAACGCCAAGGACGTACATTAGGTTTCTTATCAAGACCTGGCTAGCATCCCTAGTCACGTACAAACATATAACTAGTACACATAGCATTCTATTAACACCTGGTTAATACAACTTGTTCCATATGAACACCTAGGACGTATATTAGGTTTCTCATCAAGACCTGACTGGCATCCCTAGTCACGTACAACACAGAGCTAGTACACGTAGCAACCCATGAACACCTGGCTAATACACCTAGTTCCATATGAAATATATTAGGTTTCTTATCAAGACCTGGCTAGCATCCCTAGTTACGTACAAACATATAGCTAGTACACATTGCAACCTATGAAAAGGCCGGGTTAGTACACATAGTCGCGTATGACTTTACATATAAACATATAGCATCATAGGAACACCTGGTTAAAACACGATTTAATTGATACTTTTTATATCGAGAAACACTTGTCTAGTTGACCTAATATTTTCATTTACAACAGAAAATTCCCTGAAGCATGTAAAGTCAGGAAAATGTATTCATCCTAATGGTGGGAGACCAAGGGACAACGGAGAATGGATTTTGTGGGGAAGCTGTGGGCCTGAGCGGATATCCATTTGGTTTATGAATCCAGGTCAATTTCATTAACTTATGAATACGAAAAGTCATATATTTAGGAGTGCCAGCCTAGATAAAATATTGATTAAATACTCTATCTGCCAAACGAACCAAGCAGTGACCTGTTAGAACGGTGGTTGTGATGTTTAATATGATGTATTTGAACCATGTGGTCTATATATATACATATAAACTTTCCATATTATTTAGATTTGGTGGAAGAACATTTTGTACTAAAATCATTTGTTAAATATTTTGGGCTCCTATTTTATTTTTTCTCATATATTTTGTCAACCTTTTACACATAAAAGTTTCTCCTAGCAAATACATCAAACTATGAATCTTTTCTTTACTTGCGGAAAACTCTTTTAATTTTCATAATAGCACAAACAGTCACTCACAAAAGTGTACCGTAACCACTAAGATTAGAATTTCAAGGCCGCACAAAATTAGCAAAAAATGATAAACCGTTTATTAAAAACATCTACTCTGGGCACTGATCTCGCTCTGTCTTGCGACCAAGTGTTAGGCCAAGTTTTCCTTCTCGATGTTTTTCCATGTTTACTGATCCTCGAGCCCATTCTGAACCTCTATTCAAAGCCCTAAATCTCCTTAAATTCAATGATATCATTACCTTTTAGATCTTTAGTGAACACGCGATCTTGCCCCTTCAAATTTGATTTTCTCTCATCAAAACATCACTATTACACAAGATAATCGTCAAACTTGAATATATACTTGCATCGTGTTAATTCAACTCAATATGATATTCGCTCACAACAATTTACTGGATTAATTTCTCTGGAATTCTTTAACTCTATCCATTAAACCTGTCAAAACAGCTTGTGGTAAGCCCAATCAGAACTGTTTTTTTCCTCCGTCATTGTTGGTCGTCCAGACAAATTTTCCTTTCACAATCCCTTGCAGCGCTATCTCAAGTACATGACTCACAAGGCCCAAATTCTTGTTACACTGTACTGATACTGGATTTAACATCCTCGTAAGATAATAATATACCCTGGGTAACTACCGACACATTTTTAATACGTAATTTGAATTTTCTTCCGTTCCAGTAGCTCTGCTTTGCCACCGAACATTAATTTCAGTTCTGTTGAGCGCCACGCTATTCGACGTCCACTGGCTGCCTGGATAAAGAAGAGCAATCCAGAAAACTCTCGAAATAACCACGCAGCCAAGACTTTCCAAACTGGCGGAAATTGACCGTTACTCTGCAAAATCAATGAGTAGAAACATTTAAATACTGAATATTAAAAGAGCTTTCCAAAATGAACCTCTCCTGAAAAAATGAGACGGATATGTTAAATATTGTTCTTGTAATGCGTTTTTAAACATTGGAAAATTTATAAAGAATGTAAGAGCTCATTAACGGTTTTGCCACCCAGTTGTTTTGCGTTTTTACCTCACCAACATCTTTTTCGAAACTGCATGAAGAGAGCCAAAATTTGGTTACTAACCTCACTTTCCTTGCCTTTCTCAGGTTTTGAATTCAATTCTTTTTTATTTTATTTTTTTTTCTCCATCGAAAGCTTTATGCTAATTAAGCAAAGCTTTATGCTAATTAAGCAAAGCTTTATGCTAATTAAGCAAAGTTTTATGCTAATTAAGCAAAGCTTTATGCTAATTAAGCAAATGTAAACAATGACGTCTAGAGGCGAATTATCGCTGACGTCATTGTTTACATTTTGCTTCATTAGTATGCAATTTTAAATGTAGAAAAAACCAAAATAAAAGGAATCGAGTTTAAAAGTGATGTTAGCGACCAAAATTCCTTTCTATACATGCAGTTCATAGAAGATATCGGTGTCCAATCAAAGGCGAAACAGCTGTGTGCCAAACATGAAAAACGAATATCGGCTCAAGTTTTGATCATGCGCAGTTCGGTATTCTCTTGCCTAATATCCGCTTAAGTTTTGATCATGCGCAGTTCGGTATTCTCTTGCCTAATATCCGTTCAAGTTTCGATCATGCGCAGTTCGGTATTCTCTTGCCTAATATCCGCTTAAGTTTTGATCATGCGCAGTGCTGTATTCTTTTGCCTAACATTGGCTCAAGTTTTGATAATAATAATAATAATAATAATAATAATAATAATAATAATAATAATAATAATAATATCTTTATCAAAATAGATACCTACAAACAGACGTGTTTACAAATAAAAAACATTAAAAAAGAATTCTATACAAAGTAAAAAAGACATCTATTAATCATGCGCAGTACGGTATTCTCTTGCCTAACATTGGCTTAAGTTTTGATCATGTGCAGTACTGTATTCTTTTGCCCAACATTGGCTCAAGTTTTGATCATGCGCAGTACGGTATTCTCTTGCCTAACATTGGCTCAAGTTTTGATCATGCGCAGAACAATGACTACGTCATTTTAAAACTTACCCCTTGTACAACTCTCAGAAGAACATAATCGAGGAAGAACCAGAGACATAGATGCTTTATAAAAAACAAAACCACACTAACATCCCACAGTATCCAGGCGGCCCAACTGCCAAAGATACCCGCAACCAGTTGTTCTGTTAGTGGCTCAAGGAATGATGGGAACGGCTCCATTGTTAGCCGTAGCCGCGTCCACCTGCACAGGAGCATGGTAACAATACTCAGACTCAGTTCCCACAGAATTAACTTGAAAGTGAAGGCTTCGTGCGAGAAAATTAAGAACGATCCGAGTAAAAACAGGCAGGTCAACGGCAATGGAATGCAGAAAGGTGCTAATTGCGATATTGTCAAAAAGTTAATCTCATTGGCTCATTGGTAAGTAAGCTAATTTCTTTCTTTCTAGTTCACTCATTCATTCCCTTCTAGTTGAAACATTTTTGTAATTAAATTTAAGAAAAATTCCACGTGGGGAACACCAAAAAGGAAGAGTTTTTCTTGGCTTTTGTTTTGGAGTCTTATGATTGGATAAATTATTTTAGCACAAAAGAAACATTGCTTTAAAATATAGTTTCATTGCATTTTACTTTAAAACCATGCTGTACACAGGTTGATGTATTCTCAGTATAAAAATCTAAACATTCTGGTGTGGGAAAAGCGAAATGGCGCAGAACAATGGGAGGTAGCCTAGTTCTTACTGGGACCATTACTTAATACTCACCAGCACTATGACCGTGGCGGGGTAAAAAGGACCCGGTGGTAAACCGTGTACTCTCACATAGAACTGGAACGTGTGGTCACAGTTGGATGAATGGGCGTCAACATCTCTGAAATCAAACCACAGTTTAGTACAGTTACAAAAAAATCACTTCCTCTGACTAATTTTGTTTATACCATCTCCTATAAATTAATGTATATGGTAAAATGGCGATGGATGCGTAGTTTCTTTCCTTGGAAAATAGTATTTTATAAGAACCGTAAATTAATCTTGAAGAAGAAACTGCTGCTTAAATTCTGGCTTAAGCTAAGGCGGCGGCATGGTTGGCGCAGTGGTAAGATCTCTTCCTTCTAATCACAAGGTCCCGGGTTCAAACCCTGGCTCAGCCGAGTGTTGAACATTTGTGTGACCTTTTCCGCCAAAGTTGACTCAGCTTTCTATCCTCCCGAGGTCTGTAAAATGAGTACCAGTTTCTGCTGGGGGCTAACCTGCGATGGATTAGTGTCCCGTCCAGGGGGAGTCAATGACTTTCACCCGCTTAACACTACAGAAACCGGAGATAAGTACCGGCTCCAATGAGCCACTTTGGCTTGTAAAAGGATTTAGCTTAGAATTGGAGTCTAAATAAGATTAGAAATCTATATAGTCACTATCTATTACAGATCGGTTGTAATCTGATTGAGTAACGTACTTGCTATATCTAGCCAATCAGGTGATAGATAGTGTCTGTGGGATGTAAAAAAAAAAACAATTCAATATGGCGCTTACTTCTCTATTTTCGGATCGTTTCTGAAGAAAATTTGAAGCTTGATATTGAGTAATCAGTTCCCCTCTTCCATTAATAACTTTCAGTTTCCGCTGCCCACTGCTGTGTGAAACATTTTGGGTCATTTTGTAGTACTTGCAACTTTTTTACGAAAAGAGAAAGAGTTTTCTCGAGAGAAATCATAAGTTTTTTGCAAGTGATCTTTGCCAATTTAAAATTACAGGCGAAAAAACTAAACAAAAATTGAAAAATACCTTCTTAGTGCTACAAATTATTATGCTATGTTGACAATTTGCAAATTGTCTATTTAACTACAGAGGAGGTGGTTTGTGTGCATACATCCCCTCATCGTCACAGGATTGAACGAGCTCAGCTTTTGTTTTTATCTTGCATAAAAATTTAAAATCCTGAGTTAAAATCAAAACTGGAGAGAAAATTCCAGACAACTGGAGATAGCACTGTAATATTTTCAATGACACCATAACAGACACTAAGAAACGAAAACAAATTCCTGTCTCTCTTTTTTCCTTGCCAACTGCGATTAAAACGTAGTTAAAGTATTTTCAGAAAACTGAGTTTCAAAATTTCCCAGGGAGCATAGCCCTAGAACCCAGGCTACAATACTCGTGCCTTTCAGCCCCTCGCAAAAAATCCTGTGTACAAGCATGTATCCATTACTGGTGTTTTGTGCATTTGATTGGCCTGTGCGATTTAAACGTTTATTTCATCCACTTTGAAATCACAGCCAATCGGTGCAATCCGATTGGCTCAGAGCAGTGCAATTAATTCCTAAATTGCACTATTTTGAACTCTAAATCTCATCATTTTTTTCTTTTTTTAACCGGCTTCTTGATAAATAAAAATATTGATTTTTACTTTTTCTTGTTTTGTGATTTCAAAATGGATGTAATAAAGTGGTAACTGAACTTTGTGTCGTGCAATTTTGGTCTGAAACTGTGCATGACTTCAAATTAAACTTGTGCACGCGTGTGATTTCAGACCAAACTGCTCTCCTCTCAGTTCAATTACCATGCAGTATTAATATCTGTCTCACTGCGCAGTTAAAGGGAACTGACAAAAAAGGATGTAAAATTATTTGGGTCTATTTTAGACGAGTACTTGAAAAGAAAGTAACAAGCAAAAAGAGACGTAAACAACATCAGCCGTTAACTGAATTATTAGATTAGTCGGCTGACTCGCTGATTGATTGATTGATTGATTGACTGGTTAAATGATTGATTGATTAACTGATTGATTGATTGGTTTACTGATTGATTTATTGATGGATTGATGGACTGATTCATTTATTTATTGACTGATTGATTGTTGATTGATTGGTTGGTTGAATGATTGATTGATTGACTGGCTGACTGATTAATGGATTGATTGCCTGGTTAAATGATTGATTGATTGACTCGTTAAATGATTGATTAACTGATTGACCGATTGATTGATTGATTGATTGATTGATTGATTGACTGGTTAAATGATTGATTGATTGATTGATTGATTGATAGATTGATTGACTGGCTTGCTGACTGATTGATTGATTGATTGATTGATTAACTGGTTGAATGATTGATTGACTGATTGATTTATTGATTTATGGACTGACTGATTGATCGATTGATTGAATAAATGATCGACTGATTGACTGACTGACTTATTGATTGACTGATTGATTGATTGATTACTTGATTGATTGATCAATTGATCTATTTATTGATTGATCAAGCTTTTGTTTTGACTCAGTCTCATTTTATCGGGGCCAAAAAGTTACTTTTGTTTGATCGGGTACGAGGGCCAATTCATCACAATCAAAAAGTTACTTTTTTCAACTTGGAACGTACATGCTCTTGAAGCAGATCGCTAACCAAAAGCAACAAAGACTCTTCTAAAACTTACTAGTTGGCTTACAGTAAGGATTTCACCCCAACCGTGCCGATCTGATGGTTCCCGTAGTAACGTAAGCCGGGCTTAGACTACCTTTTCAGACGGTCCGAGTACGATTAAAATTTTGGTTCGGCACGGATAAAATTTACACTGTAAAATTTATCCGAACCAAATGTACCTATATAGTACGCTACCATGTTTTATCCAATCCTGCCTAAACTTCCATGTAATGTAAACGAGGCTTGTTGAAAGACAGATTTTCAGATAGACTGACAAACAAACAGACAGACCTGTCTTTCAAACAGTGAGAAAGACTGACTGATTGACTGACTGACTGACTGACTGATTGGTTTATTGATTGGTTGATTGATTGATTGATTGATTGATTGATTGATTGACGAAACCATGCCTACAATCAAAAACCTTCATAGTGTTTCTGTTCAGTTGTAGACTGCGGTCTTCCCCCGACACCCGAGCATGGGCAGATTGTTATTCACGACACCACTTTTCCGGAAAAAGCAATCTTTTTTTGTCATAATGCACACCAATTGTCAGGTTCGGTTGAACGATTCTGTATGTTAAACGGACAGTGGTCAGGCAAGGAAACGAGATGTGTGGGTAAGTTTCATGTTTTAAAAGTAAAATTTCCTTGAAAGTACGTCCATACTTACTGTATCGCAGTTTAAAACACTGAATTCTAACGAACCCGTCAATCTAATTTTCTATTCAAAAATGATAATTAACTGCTTCGGTGTCTCTAGGAAAGTAGTTGTGATGTAATTCTTAACAGTTTAGACTCTACGAGCGATTTTACTTTGAGACACCTTTCTTACTTGATTACAGACCTAAAATTCCTCAAAGCAGGAGTCTGCGTACTATTGTGCTATCACGCGATAAGATGTGCTATCGCGCGATTAGATGTGCTATCGCGCAATATTATGCGCTATATCGCGCGATATATATAAATGGCACATAAATCGTTGTGTGCGGTAAGCTCGTTTTAGCCACCGCACGAAGACCATCCATGCATGAGCTTCAAACGTTTTCAACATACTGCAAACGAATGCCTTTTGTGAGGAACATATGGCCATTTAATCAAAATCCAAATTTAAGAATTTTCTTAATTTCTTCCTTATTTTTATCTTCCCTTGTATCCGAATTACGAATCAAGTTAAAGTTCCAGTTGTAAAGATTTTTCTGTACATTTGTTTTTCTATATCGTCATTTTGACTTGAAATGCAAGCAGATCTTGGATTTGCATAAGCTCATACAAATCAAATTAGCCGGAAGCAAAACAAACATCGAGGTGAGAAAATCGCTTAATCTATGCAATTGCGTTTCCACTGCCTCCTCTCTGTTTGCAGCAAGCGAGGATTTTGTCTTCAAAGTAGAGTTGTAATGGTAATGTAAACTTTATTGACACTCCCCAAAAGGGGCTTTTGAGTCACAGCTATAGCTAGAACAACAGTTACAATAGAATTAATTAGACAAATATATATATATACAAATCCATACTAATTAATGAAATCTAACAATATAAACATTCAAATAGTAATATGTAATATATATAAGCTGACGAGGGAAGTCCCAAGCTATTCAAACGACCACAACAGCGCAGGCACTTAAGAATAGAACTGCGTCGCTATGATCGCATGAACCGCGCTAGGAGTTGATTCCTCAGCTGGCTTAAAACTTGAAACTAATTTGTAGCAACGTTTTCCGTTTTAAGCTTTCATTCTAGTTTTTTTTTCTCTTTTCTGCAAGTTTGCGTGCAAATATATAATATGATCAATGTCTTTCTTTTATGCAGCTGTTAACTGTGGACCATTGGCGTCGCCGACAAATGGAATGACGATTGGAAACGAGACAACGTTTCCAAACAAGATTACATTTATGTGTCATAAAAACTTCACTTTGATTGGATCACGTAATCGGGTCTGTCAATCAAATGGTACATGGAGCGGAACCAGCGCCGTTTGTAAATCTGTCAACTACCAAGAGTATTCTACATCGTTAATTGGTCGCTCACATTCAACAATAGACTCGACTTCTTTCTCTCGCACTCAAGGAACTTTTGGTTGTGTCTTCTTGGTAGCATTTCTTCTTGTGTTTCTTGTCATAGTGTATATTTTATTTCCTCGTGGACAGAAATATCACAGCAAATCTGCCACTTCAACACCTTTGCTCATATTCTATCGACGTCGTTTCTGTTCAGTGTAAACGAAATCAGTGGCATAACCTACCCATCCACCCCTCCCTCTCTTTCTATTTACCTACACCTTTTCTCTGTGATGATAAAGCTAAGTGGCCCATTGGAGCCGGTTGTTGTTTCGGGTCTGACATTTTTATTCCCACTGGACGGGACACTAATCCGTCCCAGGTTAGCCCCCAGCAGAAGCTGGTACTCATTTTACCGACCTCGAAAGGATGGAAAGCTTTGTGTCAACTTTGGCGAGAAAGAAAGTCAAACAAATGTTCAATATTCGGCTGAGAAGGCAGAGATCTTACCACTGCACCGCCTTCTTTTATGTAAGGGTTACATGATTTGTGGTGATAAAAATTTTCAAAAATTGGGAAGACGTATTCTTTTAAAAAAAATCTGTTTAGGAATCTATTTAGAATTTTTGGCAAACAATTTTTTTGCAAACAAATTTTTTTTCACTGATAAATAGTGTTGTCGCGAATGTCCTGATCTTGATACTAATTCGTAGATTTGGTACTTAACGTCGCCAATTTTTATTTTCAAGAATAAAATGTAGAACACAGAAGAAATAAGAAAAGTTAACAAAAATCAGTCTGGTCAAATTGTTACCCACTGTTAGAGCTGTAGACAAATTTAGTTTTTTATCTGTCAGATCTCTCTAAATTTTACAGCTAATAACTTGGAAATTTGTTGCAAAAAACAGATTAAAGGGAGTATTTCAATCTGTGAGGAAAAGTTTTAAAGAAAGAACGTCATAAAAAAATACATTTAGAAACAATGTAGGAAAAAATGTAAATACATACATGAGAGTATGTGACAGTTAATGATAGTCAACTTCCATCATATCATGAGAGTGAATGGTTGTCAACTCCTTTCACCGATTGATCGTAACCTCATGAGAGTATGTCACAGTGAATGATAGTCAACTCCTATCACCGATTGATCGTAACCTCATGAGAGTATGTGACAGTGAATGGTAGTCAACTCCTATCACCGATTGATCGCAACCTCATGAGAGTATGTGACAGTGAATGGTAGTCAGCTCTCATCACCGATTGATCGTAACCTCAGAGAGTATGTGACAGTGAATGATAGTCAACTCCTATCACCAATTGATCGTAACCTCATGAGAGTATGTCACAGTGAATGGTAGTCAGCTCTCATCACCGTTTGATCGTAACCTCATGAGAGTATGTGACAGTGAATGATAGTCAACTTTCATTACCGTTTACTTGTTTAATAACCTCTTTTAAAGAGTTTTCAAGAGCAAAATCAAATAAATTTGAACAGAGTTCGAATTCTAAAGGCATTTGTAATTATTAATGGTATAGAAACAAAGAGCAGCTTAAGAACGATTTTGTGCAAAGTAAATTTGGACCAAAATTTAAATTTACTGTTTCATATAAACAAATGCGTGTATGCAAATTGTCTGTAATCAATACTGAGCGGGGGAACTATATCAAAGTCTAATTTTGAAATCTTTTCTGGAAGAAAATAAAAATTCTCATTTATCCGCCAGGATATATTGACACGGGATGTTTCAATCAGCACAGGACAATAAAAAATAAAATATACATAGAGTTATAAATGAAACATTAATTTTGTTAATTGAGCACTGTATTCGTGTTGTTGAAAAGACGGCACATATTGATAGCTCCCATCAGAGCGATATCATCCCACATGCAGTAAATCCAACATAGCTGGTATTAGCTACTCCTTGGCAAACCTGTTTGTTCTTTTGAACCTCAATGCAGTATTGCAG
>JAOCPT020535534.1:0-11468 GCA_026546935.2 Palythoa grandiflora | reverse complement strand
ACAAACAAAATGAATGGTGACTTTATAGGGTTTCATCAACTGCTTCAAAAGTTAGAATGAATAACACCAATCGTTTCTACTCTTCAAGACAAATAAAATGAATGGTCACTTTATAGGGCTTCATCAGCTGGTTCAAAAGTTAGAATGAATAACACCAATCATTTGTACTCTTCATGACAAACAAAATGAATGGTCACTTTATAGGGTTTCATCAACTGGTTCAAAAGTTGGGACATTTTTAGTTTCTGTTTACAAATGGGTTTTAGCAAGATAATGGTTAATAATTATAGTAGTTTATACTTTACATGTTTTAACAACATTAAGACGGAATGCAATTTTGCATACACCAAAAATTGTTGCCATGCCTGAGATGTGTAAATGTTGGTATTTATGCTGGTATTTATAATTATGCAAGTACAACATGCAGTCCTTTGAAGAATTATTATTACTTTCTGGAAATTTCTTTATCATTTTTCATTTGCCTTACAGAAGTAATAGGTTGGTCAAGATATGTGCTACTACACTTTGTAGGGGTAAAATTCAGCAGAATATCATATACACCATGTCAACAACTAAATTAGAAAAATTAGATATACAACTCTTGATTCTGTTAAACAAGATGATCCACTAACAATATGCAGGATTTTGTCTGTCACTGGTAACCTTAGGTTATGTCTTCTGATAAAGGTCAAATGACAAAAACTATAGCAAATATATCTCAAAAGTTTCGTTGACACTCTAGTTATAAAACTACTTGTAGTAAATATCCATTTAGCTTAAACCAAAATGCTGTACCTAGGAAAAGTAATTTTCTAACAGATTTTCAGCTAACAACCCAAGCACAAAGATGAAAAGCTTCTTTTATGTTTTAGTAATTACTAAGATATATATTGCAGTATTGCCCTCTGGCAAGGTTGAAAGAAGGAGTAAAGGATAACTTTAAACAAGTAGTAAAAACGGATTAGTGGCTGATACAGTAGGGTAGACGTGATCCTGTCTTTTTACACAATCATGCAATGTTTAGCAATCATTATTTTTAAACCAGGTGTACAGTTCCTTCTTCTGTGGAAAAATAGTACTGCTATTCCACATTTATTTTTTTGTATCATTAATTCAAAAAGTTGGTCATTTATTGCCTGTTATTAACCACAGTCCTTTTAGACTGAAAATATTGGTAGATATTACTAAGCAATTCTTAATAATTGCCCTTTTAATTATAGGTTGTGTACTTTATTTATATTTGTAATTAAGCCATTCTCTCTTGCTTGTAGTAGCTATATGTACGCAGAAACAATTGACCTAAAGGAGTTATAGGGGAATTAAAATGTTGGACAAGGTTAGAAAAGTAAAAACAAGAAATATTGCATTTTGTCAGATAATTATCTTTAATTATGATAATCAAAATATTGAAATGTTGTAATAAGAAACTGTTTTCTCAGTGTGAGAATATAAATTGAACCATTAGTGTACAGGGCTTGAAACTAGTCCACTAGTCTGGGACTTGTAAAATTTGATGCTGGGCTATTAAAAAAATGGACCTAATCTAGCCCACTTATGGGCTAGTACTTTTTCATACTCATTAGCAAAGTGACTAGTGCTAAAGAAAATGAGTTTTGAGCACTGGTGTGTATCTCATGTTCAGTGCATCAAAACTTTAGTTATCTCCTTATCAAATACTGAGAAAGGTTAAGTTAGTAAGTGACTTGTGAATGATCACCAATATTAATGAACACATTGACCATCTCCACTTGAATCCTGAACTCTCACATGAACTTTGCCAAAGCATTATAAAAATGTGGCCAGTTTATTAGTCATACAAATCTACAGGACATGTACCATATTATATCATGTTTTTCTTTCATTGCAGTAACATTTATTCTATCAAAAGGAATGTATTGTAGGAGCTGTCTAAAGTTTTACACTGAATGGCTCTGATGACAGCAACAGAAGACTACGGAAAATTCAGTGTAAACTAAAGTCAAACTTTTAACCTATAACAAATATTTTTGAAGATAATTGAGCCAATATGTTTTTTTCAAAGTCTTACTTGTAGGATAATATACGTCTTGCAACAAATAGTTATTTCCTTTTGTTGAAAGAACTTATACAATGTGTTTCTTTTTTTGAAGAAACAATTGCTTGGCGTGCAGAAATACCAGAACTAGTGCATAAATGTACATGTATGTACCACTTTTTGACACAGCAAAATGTTGTTTTTGCCTATAACAAAACTTATCAATATATCTGGAACAAAATTGAGTGAAAGATGTTCAAAGATCCTGTCTCTAATTAACAATATTTCTATTTTTGAAATCCTTAAGTAATTATCTTTTGTTATTGTCATACAAAGACAACACTATAAGATTTATCAAAATGTTCTGAATAAGTTTGTAAAACTGTAAATAAAAGAAAATTCTGAATCATAAATATCTTATTTATATTGCAAGTCATCAGCTAACTTTAGTCATGTTCTGACAATGCGTTAGCTTTTTTGGCAGACTTTTTAAATCTTGTCTGTAAGCAGCTTAAATGATTTGAATTTGAGCCAAAACAGCCAGCATGGCCGCCACAAAAATTTAAGAATATGTTTGTTTAACGACCTCATGTTTTCCACCATCCTCTCAAGTTTAATTGCTAGATTGCCTTCCAGACAACTGTATAAATATAGACTAATACTGGTTCAATAGAACAACAAATATCCTTAATTCCAACACCATATTGATATTACATGGTTTGAAGTAAGGTCACTTGCG
Source organism: Palythoa grandiflora (assembly GCA_026546935.2). Lineage (NCBI taxonomy): Eukaryota > Metazoa > Cnidaria > Anthozoa > Zoantharia > Sphenopidae > Palythoa > Palythoa grandiflora. Next base: position 8,715 of record JAOCPT020535534.1, on the reverse strand, counting down.
GTTTTGGCAAATATCATCCCAAAACCAGGCGAGGACGAATAACAATGTTGACAATTTCTTTTGGGAAACTCCCACTTTAAACAATTATTTTAAGGTTTTAAATGTTCCATAATACTTTACGACAACTTTGTTATATTTTTAAACTGTAATTTAAGCAAAATAAAACTGAAAGTAATTCATTCTTAAGCTTGCTCACCGGCTTGATTTCTAGAAGCGTTTTTACGTCAAATTAAACTGGAGGGTTTCGATTCTTCTTTGAAACTACGCAGAACACGTCTCTCCTTAGAATTTGCTTAATTTCAGAAGTGTTTATTTAATAGATTTGCGTTTTTCCGAAACCTAAAACTTGCATTAAACAGGAGAAATGATAAGTTAACATATGCAAATAAACACGACTACACCACTTCGCATTGCCGCGAAGTCAGGGAACTGGCGCTGTTTTCGCGGTCTTTTTGCACTAAGAACACCGAATTAATAAAAATAACAGGTTTAACGTCAAATTTATTTAATACTTAACCACGAAACTTGGTTAAAAACTCCGTGAAACAAGAAAACAGTTTAACGCCAAAATAAAATATTATACGTGAGGGACCTGATATCCATTGATAAATCCTTTTAAAAAGGGATATTTCTTTAATTTATTGCACAGAAGTAATCTATTTTTACGCGGGGTATTATATAATTAAAAATTTTCTAGTTTTGAGAACTATTTTGGCACATTTTGTAACACGATTGAACAATTTTTGAAGTAGACGACGGCAAAAACACTTTTAGAGTTGCAATAAAATATTAAATCGATTCGACAGAAACCTTTCAAAGTTCTAAACTCGCAGATTTGATGATAGAAAAGTTTTAAAATAATGTTGAAGTGTTTTTCACGTTAAGAGGCAACATTGAAGTTTTATCTTAACTGGAAAAACACAAATGAAAAAAATAAACACAAACGAAGCCCTTTTAGGCACAGAAATAAAGACCTATTTTAAGTGAAAAATCCAAAATTTCGTATCGGCTTTATTCCTATGCTTTAGCTTGAAATTATTCCAGAGGATAGCTTTAATAATTTTTTCAATTCCTCCAAAAAAAGTTTCTTAATAAATCGCTCTCTTTGTTTCAGTGTATTGAGAAAACAAAAGGCCCACCTTCTCTGCAAATCCCACTCACGCTGAACTGCGTTTCTGCCGAATGTTTATCATGCGGGAAGTGTGGAACATCACGCGCGACAACGCGCAACAATTGAACATCAAATGTGACTGACTAATTTGAACACTCTCGGCGCAAATCTCCAAACAGAGAAACACATAAGTGAAGGAAAAGATTAAAAAGCAAAAGGCGTATAATGCAAAACATACCTGAGTAATTGCTGAACAGAATATACCAAGGAAAAGGACGAGATGTAAGGCCGTCCTGTGGAAATACAGACCACAAACAAATGCTCACTTTCGGAGGCAAATCGATCAAAAATTCTAATTCACTTATCTTCGAAAATCTTTCAACTTACCTTCGCCCCATTATAAATAATTACAAAAGCCCCAAGGACGAACTACAACATGAAGCCTGTGAGAAAAACCCTGTTTGCTTCAAAGCATATGAACGGCAGGGATATTGGTTTGTGAACTTCGCCGCGTACTAAGACCTTCGGAAATGCTCAATCAGGCTGGGGCGAAATTTGATTCCACGATGGAAGACTGGCCTGCCACATATCTGACAGCACTTATGCGCGTCACGCCCAGCGCCATATCACAAATTGTGAGAAAGCTAGGTGAGGCGGTGAGCGACACGGATCGGAAGTTTCAAAATGCACACGAGCCCAGATTTCTCGCCTCAATTTTCAGTTTGACAATTTAAACCACCAAGTGCTTTTTACCGCGAAGATTGACGCGACAAACAATTTATGACCGCGCCAGATGTGACCGAAATCCAGGAACTAAAAGCCGATCAAATTTTACTTGATGGAAAATTTAAGTTTTATATAGTTAGAAGTGCAACGGCCTTTTGAGACAACGGCGTAAGGGATTCATTAAATGATTAATTATAATTTCCTCCGAAAAGGATACCAACTTGAAAAGTACTTTAAGATAGTGTTTTGCAAGAACGAAAACGCCTATTCTTTGCTGGATAAAGTGAGTCACAGCGGTACATCACTAGATTTACAGTAAAGTGCACTGTCAATGTACCAGCCCACCAAAAAGATACTTTTTGTTCATTCCGCAGAAGGAAAAAAAATTCATTGTGTTTATTTAGAAAGTTTCTCGTTTCCGTTATTAGCTGATAATAAGACTGTTGTTTGAAAGCAAGGTTTCCTGTGAAAGATTGCCCATGGGATTTCATGATAAAAACCAACAATCCCAAAATGTTTACTGCGACCACACACAACTGTAACAGACTTGACAAGATCTGTTTTGTTTTCTAAAAGTTCTTTTAAAAAAAACTCTGATACTAAAAAAGCTTCCGTGGTTGCGAGTTTAAGAATTTTATTACTACGAGCTAAAATCCGCTTTGTATTTCTAATTTCGAAGTTAATCCTTAACTCTGCCCAGGGCGAATATAGCGCAAAAATAGTCATCTTAGACAGATTTTACGATCTTCCCTCAAAAAGCATGCGATCACAGCCTCAAACCGCACGAAATAGTAAACTCCTTAAAATCCAACCACAACAAAGCCTCTTCGATTTTAGAAATTACAAAAGCTAAGCATTCTTAGATATATAACAAATTGCTAATCGACTGGCGCAAATTTTTTCAGTGGTTAATAATTGAGACGCTCAATATTTTTTGGAGAATTCTGCGTTTCCTTTCCGGTACATTATCGCCTTTATCTGCTAAGACAGAAACAAAAGGGTCATACCAAGCAATTTGAGGTCAGGAGAACTCCTGAGAATTCTTAAAAGCTCCGCGAATTGAAAAGCTAGGTGATGACATTACTGATCTTTGATTGATAGAACCTACTGACACATTCTACTGTCACAATTGTGGACAGAAAACTCGACAGCTTTGCCAAACACTTTTACCGCAAAAAATAATATTTCCACAGATGGTATTGCTCTAAAAAGCTTAGGCATGACCAAGCCCTACGAAAATGAAATACGCCCAGAAAAATATTCCTGTGTTAAACCATCTGTAAAACCTATTTTAATTATGGACAGATGAAAACATAATGCTCTATTGCTTTACTTGTTTGTGCTTGGCTGACCAGAGATAAGAAAGGGCGCGCTACCTCTTATGTTAAGCAATTTGTTTTAAAAAAATTATAAAACTCTCGTAGATTTTGAGAGATCCTCTCCGTAGATTTTGAGAGACCGTATCAAGGGACGAGAGCTAAAATCGCGGACATCCGCTATGTGCCAAAACTTAACTGAAGTCCAGTATTTTAGAACCTTTAATCGACTGACTCACCAGAAAAACAAACCTAAATCATACACGAGACCTTCCTTTCCGCTGCAAACAGCCCAGCGTCCATCAAGGCCAATCCCAAAAGTTCCAAACAATTTATTAATAATTAGATTAGAGAATGTTTTGCCACCTATAGCTTGAGATCTGTGAAATGTCGGCATTTGTTGGTATATGAGATACTGGACCTCCGCCCAGTTGACCGCTTGACATGTTAAATTCTCCCGTCTGTCAGATGGAGTAATTTGATCTCCATAGGGGACAGCAAAGAAACCCCATTTTCTCACTCGGCGTTAGTGGTCACTTTGGTCGCTGCTGAACTTCGGGCGTCCAACACAACTGGATAATATTTAAAAATTATGCAAAGATAACTGAGGGACGAACATTGAGCAATCAGCAGTGATCACACAGAAAGTCAAAATGTGGTGAGTGTAGATTAGAAGCGTTTGGAAAATGTTTCTCGGCTTATCTCCAGTTCAATACACGATCCTCGAAGTTTCACTATAAACTTGTCTTATTCTCGTCTTGCACAGGCTTCAAGTCAGTTTTGTGAGTATTATAACCGCTTTAGCGTTGACCGTCGTTAATTCTCCTGCTACAGAGGCTGCGGTAAGTTTAGTTTGTATTTCTCAATGGTTAAACAAACGACTGCAAGTCTCGCGCACTTCACATTAGTATGCCCGCCTCCCGAGCGAGTGGGAAGCCGCAAATCGAGGACTTAAAAAATTTCTCAGATCATCCCGCAAAATCAAGATATTTCGAAACTTCAAAAGCATGCACAGCACTGAAATATATCTTTCGCAATCAATTAAGGGATTTCAGATTATTGGAAAATGGCGTTGTTGTGAATGAAATAACAAGACATTGCGTGGGGTTAAATCAAGTTTACCGCGGGAGTAAAGACTAAAATATTAATTACCATGAGAATAATGTGTTAATTCCAAAGAAATGTACCAACTTGTATGTTTCTCGCTTTTAATTTCCCCGTTTCAAAATAGACGGTATTAATTAAATTATGCGAAAACAGTGTTATTGTTGTTTTTGCCTTTGATGGCGGCTTTGCTTCTTTAAAAAGACAAAAATTTACGGATCCGAAAATTTTGAAATTGCCAAGCTCACATCAAATTCAATATGCAATCTTTTACGTGATTAATTTTTTTTGTTTTAACAATTACGGAAAAAGTCTGCTGGCTGCACAACCGATATATATATGTAAGAGACAGTTTTAGTCTTTATCAATAATCACTATGTAAAGGCGAATATCTCGACACAAATGTTTTGATCAGCGCACAATTCGCGATTCTTCCTTTCCTCACACGTGAAAACATAAGCTTACCAAGATATCTATAAAATTATGTTTTTGTTTTCATTTCAAATGCAATACTAAACTGTGATATCCTTACGCTCATGTAAAGAGGTTACTCCGCTCGATAAATACCCTTACAAAACGGGAAAGCACTTTGTATGGTCAGCCGATGTTTAGGAATGTGCGGTTAACACTCGTTTCCCGCGCGATCTTTCCCCATAACAAAATTTTGCGGGAAGTGCGTGATCTTCATATAAATCCAGAGTTCCTGCTAGAAGGCTCTTTGCTGTCACATTTATCAACTGTTGTCACTTTGATTTATTTCTCTCAAGGGTGAGGGAGAGAAAATATATTGGGCGCTCTACGGCCCAGACAATTAACTCAAAGAAAGCAATAATTGATTTAAATGAGCGAACTTAATCTACTGGATTCGAAAAAAGAGACGTTTTAAATTTTCTTGCGCTTTATCAAAAACTTACAATATACCTATTGCTGTTTCCCAGCAAAACATTACGACTAAGAGCTGAAACATTAAATTTCTGCCTCAGGCAAAATCTACAAATTCTATGTACTGTTGTAAATATGTTTTTCCCAAGGTAATACTAATAGCGATTTGAATTAATAGCTAGAGACGGAAGCGATTAAAACTGTGTGACAAAATGGAAATAATGCTGTCTTTCAGCGGGGACAAGTTGTGAAAGTTGTTTCTTTATATTATAGAACTTCGAAAATCTTGATTCATTTTCTGAGAATTTTTGAGTAAAAGTGTCTCAAAATTCAGTAACGAGTTGTTTGTTCTCTGACTAAAGGAAAACTTAAAAATACGACTTTGGACGCGCATTTTCCACTCAAACAGAGAACGATTTTCGTGAATGCGCAAACAAATTTCATTGATCCAAAAACTGTCTCCGCCTAGAATTATGGCTGAAACTAATACGATATCTTTAAAAGTCAATAAAACTCCATTGCCGTTTCCGAATACAATACAGATGTCTCACGAAAGCAAATGGCAATAATTTTCTGACAGTTTTAAATACTCAGTACGTGATCCTTTTGCTTTGCGGTATCGAAGACAAGGTCACAAATTTCGGACGGTCTCAGTGTTTGATGACTTTATCCTGAAAGTATAAAAGCTTAAAAACTATTTTCTTAGCCAGTTCAAGTTCGCATGGATACTTTTTGCTAAATCTAGAAGGATCAACACGCAGAGTTTTGCCCCCCTCAATAAAGGAAGCACGACATAGAAAATTATCTTCCTGTTGCCGCGTTGGCAAAAACTCAAAATCACGCAATTCAGTGAAAGATTCTTTCAGCTTACTAAGAGTTTTACAGGGGAAAGTGTGAGAGGATCACGTAATCAACTTGTAATCTACTGTTTTGATTGGAAGAATGCTATACCTTACACTCTGCGATCAATGTGCTTAAAAAATTGGCCTTACGTGATCGTTTTCTGTCGAAAATGCGATTAAATGAAATAACTTGCGTCGTTACGACTATACGCCTCGTCTTTAAATTGGGATTAACTGTGAAAGAGTAAATTAGAGCGAAGGAGCAAATCATCTGAGAAAAGGAGTTGTCAGAGAAAGGTCAAGGGGCCAGACTAACATTAATTCTATGCGATAGACAGGAAGATGGATCGTTCGAGATGACAGAAAGCTAAAAAAAGTGAATGGAAGTGAAAAAAAATAAAACTACGAGTTAATTATTATGAAGCAAACTAGAATTTAAAATCCGACGTTTCTGGAAATCTAAAAATACGTAATCAGTGCTGAAATGTGCTTATAAAATCACCTTCAGAGACATGCTGAGATTCAGATAGGGAGACATCAAAATAATAAATTATGCAAAAGGAAGTCTCTTTGAAAAAGTGTTATGAAAACAAATTGTAACTACGAGAAACAGACTGAAGCCAAAATATATCCAAATTAAACACTAGGTGAAGATATATTAAAAATACCTGATAGAACGTTTAGGCCTAAATGTTATATATTGTAAAAGGTTCCATAAAAAGTAGTCTGCGTGTGTTAAAAAAATAAATACATGCACAGACATTAAAAAAACAAGATCGGATGAATAAAAATAACGTCAATGGCTATTTTCCACTCACCAACCTAAGAAAGTTTTAATATCGAAGTTGATCAGTCAAGTTAAAAGTGCTAATATCTTTTTCAACTAAGTTAAAATAAGGCAACTCTGTAATGAATAATTATTTTTGAAAAAAATTGAAATAAAGCGAGTTCGCGTTTTACGCAAATGTCAAGGGAAATCCATTGTCCTGCGTACAAAATTATCAAATCTAAGGCCAAATTTCTGTGGCTTTATTAGTGCACAACTCTTTGTTTATGAAGTCACACTTGTTATGTATTTCAATAAACTTTTGTTTTAGCTTTATATTTATAGCACACTAGATACATTTTATTCTTGGCTTGGTAATTCCGTTTGAGATGGAGAAACGTCGTTATTTCTTGAACTTTTTTATAATGATTTTCTCTTCATTGCAGCTTCTTATAGCAAAATCTATTAAGAAATCGCTTCTTATTCGTTTAAAAGATAGTTCCAAAAACAAATTTACTAGTTAAGTTCAGAAAAAATTTGCGCTAAGAAGCAAAATCACTTCAATTTTCACTTAATTATAATTGGTTGATATCTTTGTCCGCCTGTTGATGATTTAACTTAAGAAATTGTAATCTATATTTATTGCAGTGCTCGGGATGCCAAGCATGTATACCTAAATGTATTGGACCAAGAGGAATGAAGGTAAAGTTGCACACACTATGAAGGATTGGCTTCAGCAATATGGCAAGCCATTATTGGTCTAGTTCCTGTGTTATTATTGTTTTATTCAATTCTCGAAGATGGACCTTCAATCTCTTTCTGCATATCTTCATTTTGCTTTTTAAGCTTACTTATACTTGGATTAGCCTTTAGAAAACTATCCACCAAAACCTGCTTGATATTTTGTCTTCGGAGGATAATTATGTCAGTACGCCAAGTTTAATTGATACTTTCTCCAAATTTTAAAGGTTTTTCTTTTTTTCTTTTTTTCTTCTTCTTCCTTTCTCCGGTTTCATTATTCCTAACAGATCAGTTCCATTTCAATCCACAGGCCCTTAATAATAAGCACAAGAAATCCAAATAACTGATCGCAGCCCGCCTCGACTATATATAGCTCTGCTATTTTGCGGGCTGCGATTTTGTAAAGTATATTTCCAAGACGAAATAAAGAGTTGTTGTTGTTGTTATGGTTGTACATGTTAAAATAATACTTTTTTCATTTTTGTTTGGAAAGATTTTGTTTAGCTGACAAAAACAGATGATCAAGTGCACCAAGCAAGATTCGAGCTAGGGACGGCTTAGTATCACAATTCAGTTCTTCTGTCTTGCTAGGTGTAAACAGGTTTCTTTCTGTGACATTGAAATATGTTTTTTGATAATTGACACGTTATGCAAAATTTATAATAAATCTAAGGTACATCTGTTACTAATCTATGATTGCTATGCATTTGGTTTGAATTTTGTCGAAGCTATATGTGTCGCAGAAAAAAAGTCTTTGATACAAGGACAGCTTTTTTTAAAAAAAAGAATCTTCAAAAATTTCTTAGAATTAAGAATAACACGAGGATCCGACGTTTCGAAGTCAACTTGAAAAAATTTGTTCTAACTAAATAAATGAATTTCATTACACTCATAATAAAATGCAACTATCTTTTCATGATTACTGATTCAATGTTTTTACTTAAAAAAATTGGTTATTACCCCATTAAATAGGAAACCATAGGAAACCATAGGAAAATGTGGGTTTAATGGGATTTATAGCTGATTTATGATAGCTAATATCTGGCTGAATTATATATCTGGTTGGTGGTTGAGCCCTACCCCTCTGAAAAATGATGGAGTGAAAGTCAGTTGGGATGATTATTGTTCCCAACTGAACGGAAAGTCACAAAATTCATGTTCCAAACCACCAACCAGAAATATTGAACAAAAATCCTGTATTTGGAGCTGAGTTCAAAATTGTGCTTG
>JAOCPT020535502.1:0-11475 GCA_026546935.2 Palythoa grandiflora | reverse complement strand
CTCCCCCCCATCCCCAACCCCCGGGTTATGCTCCTGACTCTAGAGCTGTATATGTTCTTACAACAGACGTTACATATCTTTATAAGGTTTGCAAAACACTGGACTCCTTAGTTATGGCAATGGTGACCCCAACGTGGAGTACAGCAATGGAGGCCTCCGTCCAGGCTAAAGGGACAATGGAGTCTCTTATCAAAGACAAGAAAGATGAGGTGTCAGCTGTAGAGAGGAAAGTCACGTGGGAGTTAACCGGTGTGTAGCGTAATGGAAAAACATGAATAAACTGAACGTAAATCACTTTATTACAAGGAAGCACAATGTCACAAGCTTGTCATTTATGTCTTGTCTCACGCCAACATCTAAATCAATTTTGCTATCTATTTCTTTAGTTGCGTCTGCATCTCTGGCAACACCCGGCCAATCTCTTCATCTTTGTCTAAACCAATTTTGAAAAAAATGGAATAATATTTTTAAAAAAATAAATATTTTAAATTGCTCCGAGCATCGACTCTGAATCTTTGAATCTCGTCGTAGAAAACTGGTTAAACATGGCCGGAAAAGCTTTTACGTACTTCTGCCAGCTCTGCATCTTTATCTTTGTCTATCTGTGCATCTATATTTATTTCTATATATCTATATACATCTCTACTTCTATCTCTACCTCTAAATCTAGATCTCCCTCCAACTTCACCTCTACCTTTACGTTTACATCTCCCTCCAGTTCTATCTTTACCTCTATATCTATATCTTTGTACTTCTACCTCTTACTGTACATCTAGTACATCTCCCTTCACTTCTACCTATACATCTACATCTACCTATACTGTACATTTATATCTACAACTCATCTACATTTTAATCTACACCTACCCCTATAGATATAGATACAGATTAACGGTAGATGTAGATACATCTACCTCATTAGCATAACCTATATCTACATCTGTACCTACAAGTACAACACACATTTACATTCTTCGCTACATTTACAGTATATCTTTCACGAAACCATCGATGCTTTAGTATGAAATGCTTAATAGGTTGTGGCAAATCCACAGAATGAGCTTGCCATTTTTACTTTGGTTTGCAGAGAAACTTTCGGGTGCGGTAAAGACCACTTTATCAGAATTACAACTTGAGGAAAAGTTGAAGGAAATGGCAGATAATCTTAAGCCAAGGGTGAGCTTTTTTATCGCTTGTTTTGTATTATAACAGGTAGTTAGTTTGATATCTTTAATCAAACAGAGATTATTTGGATTATATATTATTTTGTGCAGTTTCTAGGAATGCGATTTTAGTCTTACATTCAACAGAAATTTCTAGGATCCTTCTTTCATGTCAAAATAGAAAATAGTAATTCTGTTAGTTTTATATCAAGTTCTCTCGTTTATTGTTTGCTGATTTTACGCAAAAAAAACTCAGTTGTTCCTCTTGAACTTTATGAAACTTTCTTAAATGGTATGATTTTTAACGCTTTTCCGTTTTATAGACGCAAGAAGCTCTTGAAAAAGCGAAAGAAATTCTAACGGAGAAACTTGACGAAGTGATCCAGAAAGCCAAGAACTGCTCCGAAAAAGTTGACTCCGTGTTGGAATCGGTGAGCCGTTTATTAGTAATAGCTTGTCCTTCGCGTTCGAAGAAAACCACAACTTTAAAATCAGATAAGTTTCTCTTAGAGAAGTAAAAAAAACCAAATTGATAAATGAATGAGTTCAGCTGCTTCTAGCATTGGATTTGGCTTTCCTAAGCTGCCGTTTCTATCATTTCCTCACTATGCGCTGAGCCTCAAAGTGTCGGACCCCGGATCTCACAGGGGTGTTGTGTTTAATACTACAGCACTTCATGGAGGCCATGTAACGCTCGGCTTGCACTGGCGGTTAAGGGAACGCTTGCCTACTTTCAGCTCCCTACATTTTATAGAGCAGCATCTTTGGGAGACGTTCATTCGTCATGCAGTGTACATGCCCAGCCCACGTAAGAATCGGTGAGCCGTTTATCACTAACCCTGTTCAAAACCAACAATTTTGTTTATTGCGCGTTAGGGGCCTTTATCAATGAGAGGTGGCCAAGTTAGACCATATTACATTTTGGGGTTTTTTGTATTTTTTTCATGCACTCCCAAGAGAGGTTAAAGAAAAATGACGGAACTGCCATGCTGGTGCTGAAAACAAAAGAAATCACCAAAATGCTTTTGTTCAAGAGCACCAACATGGCCGCTGTGACGTCAAGTGAAAGGTTGATATCCTGTGTAATAACCAAGGGCTAAGGTTAGGGTTAGGTTATTTTCCGTAGTTTTTTGCGAGTGCATCCTGTGACGTCAGCTGTGGTGATTACACCGGAGATGAACCAAGTGAAAACCACTCGTGCGTTTCCACAGCAAATGTGTTGCTCCTAGCAAATGCAACACAATTATAAATGCATTTATATTTGTGGACAAGAGCTTAGTAACTGAGCTTATGAGCCGCTTTGCAACGTTCAAGATGGTATTTTGAGAGTTTTAAGACCTTATATTTATTGCTAGTTATTTTAGAATTTATCCATCTGACTGTGTTGATACGAATATTTTATTGTTCCTTTACCGTTAATCTGTTATTACAACCAGTAACAAAGATGGTGCGTTATCTTTTTTTTTGTTACAGGTTTAGATGCCAAACAAGATCAATTTATTTAACTACAACCTTTTTAACTTTCTCTACTTGTTTTTACTTATCTGTACAGTATTGGGACATTCTCGACAAACTCCCACGCACCTACAGACTGATGCGACCAGTTTACAACATCATGGACAAGATTTATTGGGAGTTCCCCGATAAGTTCCAGGAGGTTTTTAACTTTTACAGAAGTGATGTTGTCAACATTGGAAAGCAAATCGTCAACGAGGTATACGAAAGCGATAGTTTACCCAAACTACAACTAGGGGCTTCCCAAACCTAAAGGCCGCTATAATACACGAGTCCTTCTTTTGTCGGGAAGCTCCCAATTTTTTGACACCGGCAAAAACTCGGCCGTGTGTGGTAGTTCCCGACAAGTTTCAGACAAGATATTTGTTGGGGACAGAGATTGTTCGTGTTTGATCCAAAATCATTGGCCGATAAAAAAAATCGGTACCTGTGTGGCGGGCTCAGACAAATCACGGGAGTAGAACTTGGTTCGACCAATCGTAGAGTAGAATTTATCACGTGATCACATGGGCTAACCTGCGATTGATTAGTGTCCCGTTCAGGGGGAGTCAATGACTCTCATCCGCTCAGCCTTACAGAAACCGGAGATCGGAGATAAGCACCGGCTCCAATAGGCGACTTGGGATAACAAAAGGATTTAGCTTTAGCTTTTATCTGGAGTAGTCTTAGTAAGAGGTTTGCCTCAGTCCATATGCAACCCCTCATATCGAACGGCTCCAGCAGACTTATTGGGTATATTTAGTTATACTTCCTGCATTCCTTTTGTATGGAGTAAAATAAACGACTGAACTATTTTAATCAGGTCTCAAAATTATATACGCATATTTATTTAGAAAGAAAAAATTCGGAATCACTGATCGAGTATGTGTACATAGCTTGAGGAGCGCTTTCTTTCCATCTTTATAACCATGTTGTAAGTTTCCAATTGTAATATGGGTATAATTTTCCTAATTTATAACCAGCTAGTTTGATCCAAGCACTTGTTTCATTTTTATCCCAAGACGGTCGACGCAGGCGTTTGTACGTTTGAAGAAAGTTTCAAAAAGCTCACTGAGGAAGGAGAAGCCAGTCTGAAAGAGCTGACCGGTGCCCAAGCAGCCGAAGTTATGGAGAAAGTGAAACAGGATGTTCTAAAGGTATCGTCTTTGTTTTTCGCAGGAAAGCGTGGTTTTTACTGCATTTGAAAACGATTTTCACGTACATTACGACTCTCTGTGTTGCGCTCTTTATTTGCGATTTCGTGAGACGCACCCATCAGTTTTACGTCTTTTTGTTGAGTCTCTTGTAACGATCTGGTTGATTCTCTGCGCTAACCAAGTCTTAGCCAAGACGGCTCTGCCGAGGTCAGGGCAGAGGCCATCAGAACGATAAAAAAAAATATAAAAAGCACGTTGCTACAAAAGTTCAGAAATAGTCCAATGGGACATTAATTACCTTGAGTATATTCCAACAACAATATAGTTAGTTCTGACAGCTTTTTTCCTTAATAATAAAATAGAATCAAAGATAGAAACAAAGAAAATATTCTTCCAGAAACTACTACGATAGATTGCCTAGAAGGTAAATACAATACTAGAATATTTTCAAAATCTCTTTCAATTTCGGTTACGGCGCTGAGTTTGCATTCGGTTGACCCGCTTTCAAATTACAACTCGAACTGCTGACCGGTTATCTAAGGTTCAGCTCCAACGTAGTTACAAAACCTTTGAACGTTTTTGAATTTATATGTGTTGTCTGACTCGGGAAGTGGTGCAACCACATCTTTTGTATTGGCGTTAAATAATACCGACCATGTTTTGATTGTTATTTTAGTCTTCTTAACCTCTATCCGTATCCTGCTAAGTCCAGTTTCATTAAAAAATATGAATTTTCAAGTTTCGTACTGTTGGTTGAAATTCTGTGAAGTGACCATTTGTCTTGTTTATCTCGAAACGTAGGAGAGCTACTGCAATTACAAATGTTTACTTACAAAGGATTCCCCGTAACCTGGAATTTTTTTGGAGTGACCTCTCCTTTGAGCCACATTGTTTTTGGTGAAACCCCCTAACATCACAACAGCCCCCTTCCCCCCACCCCCTACCTCATAAAAGATGAACGGTCCGGAGATTCAGGAAATGTCTATCGTCTTTGTTTGCTCGCCACCTTGTACAGTACAGTGGGTCTGTTGGTCCATGTTAAGATTGATTAAATGCATGGTTGTTCATTGCAGAAGTACGATGCTGATGTTTCTACTACAGTAAATGCGTTCTGTATATCAGGATGTAGGGAAATTATGCAACGAAAGGTCCGCGAAATGCTTGATATTCCTTGCAAACCGGTAAGCTGTATTCCCGCATCCACTTCTTTGCTCTCTACAGTGGCACTCTGAGTAGAATCGTTCTTAAAATTTTATTACTTCTGTTTAAACCACAAAATACATGGTCTTTCTCCAATATTGACTTGGGCCCAGTTTTAAATCTCAATAGAAATCATAAAACTGACGTCACGCAAAAGCGAAACTCGTCGTGGAAAGTTTTTTAAACCTTTTTCAAAATGTTTATGCAAACTATTTTCTAAAGGCAATAAAGCAGCGTCGCTTTTTTTATCAAGTTTTAGTGGAAATCTAGTCACTATTTATCCCAAATCACCAGCTGCTTGGATACCATACTCGCTATCTATCCGGTGATAGATTTAAACAACCTATTCCATATGGCATCTACAGTACGAAGACAATTGGAAGCGTCTGTTCATAATCCGTGACGTCTTGGAATATGCTAATGCAAAAAACATTCCTGGGGTTTTAATCAGCCTCGATCAGGAAAAAGTTTTCGATCGCATCGATCGCGACTTTCTGGACAAAGTTCTTCAGAGAATGAATTTTGGTCCGGTTTTCCGTAAATGGATTAAAACCCTCTACAACGGGACGCAATCAGCCGTATTAAATAATGGCTGGTTAACTTCGTACTTCCCCGTCACACGTGGCGTGAGACAAGGCTGTCCGCTCTCTCCCTTTTTGTACTGTTTGGGTGCAGAGGCTCTCAGTCAAACTATTCGTTCTAATGATAATATACGAGGATTTATCACCCCAAACCCCCAATTCGAAGCCAAGTGTAGTCACTACGCAGATGATCTTACTCTTCTGTTACGTGACTCACTGTCGGTGAAGCGTGCTTTCACCGTGGTTAATATTTACGAGCGGGCTTCCGGTTCTAAACTGAACTCTGACAAGAGCGAAGGTTTGTGGATCGGAGCCGCGAAGGGCTCGCAAGATCGCCCTGTAAATATTAACTGGCAAACGCACAAGTTAAAAATCCTTGGAGTGTGGTTTGGCTACGGCGACCTCACTCCCGTTAACTGGCTTTCGCGAGTCGAAAAACTTGAGAAAAAGCTTCAAATCTGGCGCAGCCGGGCGCTCTCTCTCAAGGGCAAAACACTAATCATAAATACTCTGGGGTTGTCGGGACTCTGGTATACTGCCAGCGTTCTGCCAATCCCACAGACTATTATCGCCAGAACGAATAAAGCCCTGTGGGGGTTTTTTGGTCTGGGAGAACAGAACAAGGCAAGCGTGATAATCTTATCAAGCCCTCTGGCGAGGGGGGTCTGGGAGTGACTCACCTCGCTTCCAAGGCCACTGCCCTACGCCTGAGGGGACTTGCTCATATTACGGACCCGGCTTGTTCTGCCTAGTGGGTACACTTTGCAGGATACTGGTTGGGCCGAGATCTCGCTATACGACCGGAGTGGCTGTGGCTTAGGTCCAATACCCGAGCTACAGCTGCACCGGGCCAATCAACCCCTGCCTACTCCTCGCTGTTGGCCGACCTGCGGGATCACAGCCCGCAGTTGAGCGTGCAGCCACTTGCGGGTTTGACAGTCCGCGGGATCTACCATCTGCTCCTCTCGACTATCGCCGGAACCGCCCGATCCCCAAGGGACTGGGAGGCGGCTGTAGGTGAGAAATCGTGCTGGCCTGCCGTATGGACACATGCATATGGCGGCCTCAGCACAAACTGGGAGGGGGACTTGGCTTGGAAGATTTTTCACAGAATCGTCAAGACGAAGTCGTACCTCCGCAGAGTTCAACGCCTGGCGGTCCCTCGGGGCTGTCACCGGTGCGGCAAAAGCGAGACGCTGAATCACTGAATCTTCCTCCTGTGCCCAGTGGCGCGGAGTGTCTGGGAATGGGTCTCCGACCTTCTCCAACTCATCTATGATTCGAACGTAGCTCTGACTGGACTCAGTATTCTGCTCAGACGAGATTTCGTCCCCTCTGGGCAGAAGAAACACAAACACAATCTGGTAGCTTACTTAATAAAACTTGCCCTCTGGCACCTGTGGGAGGCAAGGAACAAATCCCTGTTCGACAAGCTGGACGTCACTCCCGAGCGAATCATCCGTAACATCAAGTACACCGTCCAACAGCGGATTATAGGTGCCTTGTCCCTCACGGGTGCCACGCCTACCTCTGTCCACTCCCTTTGGGGAATTAACAATGTTCTGTGTGTGGTGGTGGGGGATGAGCTACTGCTCTCTCCCAACATACATTTTTAAATGAAGAACTAAATGCAGCGTAATTAGTGACCGGTAGTCGCGCGGGGGGGCGGGGCGCCGCCGGTGTCGGACCGAGGCAAAAGGTTAGAAAAGGGCCGAGCCGGGCCGCCTCGGTCCGGGGCTGGGGGGGCCTTGTCGGCTGCGGGACGCGGGCCACACTCAACTTCCAACCTAAATACAACAACAACGCAAAGCGGGGGAGGGTGCCTGCCGGCGAGAAGTAAGTCCGGTCTAGAGCCCTCCCCCCGCCTGCAACCTAACTATTTATAAATACCTATATATATCTCAGTTTCTAAAGACATCCCCCCGCGGGGTTTCCTTAATAGTGAGTGTCTGCCATACCATGAACAGTTTATTTGACAGACCTCACTCAACCTTCGGTACCTTAACATAAATATGTCTAATAGCGACCATAAAGGTCAAATATATTCCCAACATCAAACCAATGTAACTAATTATTAGCAAAGCCAATAAAAGAATTAAAAAAAAAAAAAAAAAAGTATCCAGCTGCAATGCAGTGCTGACGAGCTCAAATAAGAGCAAAACAGCTTTCCACCGCTGCCACTTCTTAGGTACCTAAGCTGCGCATGCGTAGTTGTGTTATATACTTTCGCAAAACTAAAAGCAAATGCAAAGTGCTGTATATCGTCGGTCACTAGACCGTTCAAGGTAGCACGATGCCAAGGCAGTCTGGGATAGATAGACAGTTGTCCGCAAGATGAAAATCTTTAATAGCGGATGGCATCCATGTTGAGCCCAAGAGCAACGGTTTCCCTTAAAAGCAGCCTAGTATATTGAACCGTCGGACAAGACGGTTTTCCTTTTAGATGTACGTATTTCTATTTGACAAAATGTACAGCTATTACAAACATCTAGGATTTATTATTCCCAAGAGTAAAACCTGTGGTTTACCATTGACATTCTTTATCTTTAGCGGCTAAAATTGTCTTTTTATATGTAACAGGCCGGGTAGTGTTATCGCTGTTCTGGAGCTTGGTACAAGCGATGTTACTGGTCAAAATCTGGCTTGGAGTGAGCTGGAATCAGTAGTAAAATCAGGAATCATGGGACAACTTGAGCTTGACCCAGCTTATTTTATTCGTCGGCAAGGTAAATTTATCTTTAAATTAATTTTTCATTTCTGTTTTTTGCTATATAAATGTAAAATGCCAGTGGAAAACTATACTTTTCAGCTCTTTCTTTCGAGCAAAAAAACGCATCTGTTTACGTACGCACCTGGAGAGTTGACTGTACCTACAACATGGAGTAGAAACTTTTATTAAGTTTTTAAATTTTTCACGTCAAGTCCTTCATCACTATTTTCCCCTATTCAATAGTCGACTCTTCTTCAATGTTCCAACTGCGCAGCAGAAATCGAGTTCAATTTCACGCTGCCGCACAATGTGTTTCCAAATGCCCTTTTTCCCATGGTTGCCCTTCAGTTAAGCTTTATTTTGAACAAAATCAAGTTTTAGGCTTGTATTAGTTGTATCTTCAAAGACATTTTAGACAAATGTTAATCTAGTTGTTTTTAAAAAGAAACATGCAAATATAACCACAAACCTTACGAAGTTTTTAAGCACAAATGTATAACGTTTTACTTTGCCTTTCTTTGTACAATAAAGTTTTGAACATACTCCATTTTTTGTAACTACGTTGTAAGGTTATATTTTGTGCAAAAACATTTACAATAAACCATTACTATTATTATTATTATTATTATTACTATTACTATTATTATTATTATTATCATTATTGTTATTATTATTATTTTTGTTATTATTATTATTGTTATTATTATTATTATTATTATTATTATTGTTATTTGATTTGATTTCTACACAGCTTAAATCGCTGGATAAGATACAGAGTACTTTCTTTAGAATACGCAGAACCAAGCAAAGCTAACATTGTCCTTCTCATTTTCATGGTCAATATCATTGTCATGGTCATTTTTTATTGTCATTGTCTTTATCAACGTCATTGTTATTGTTATTGTCATAGTTATTATTATTGCGAATGTCACTGTGTTAGTCATTGTCATAGTCATTGTTGTTATTAAAATACTTATTGTTAAACCAACCTCCTGACTCAATGTTCAACCTTTATTCAATAATGAACCATATTCAACATTCAGTATCTCATTCAAAAATCAATCAATATCCATTGAAGGTAACTCAAGCTGTAAGGCACCATCCGTCAAGATATTAGGTCTGACTAAACACTACAACCTTTTAACTATGGTGCAAATAAAACTATCGGATTCGATGGTTATTCAAACGTCTGTCCAACTGAACTGTTCTGAGGCAAAACAAACTAAATTTGAATGGACTGTGAGGAATAGCACTCAGGTGGTCAAAGAAATAACAGGAACAGCGGAATGGACGGTAGAACGAAGGACACTGCCTTACGGTGTACTGTATGTAACATTCAGTGTTTCCATGGATGGCTTCCCATCTGCAAGCAGTTCAGATTCAGGATTTCTCAACGTGGTTCAATCTTCACTTGTTGTCGCAATTGCGGGTGGAAATTTTGTCACGAGAGGGTTCGGAAAAAATATAACTCTCGATGCATCGCCAACCGAAGACCCCGATGTTGGGCCTGGTGACTACAGCACCATGTCGTTTACCTGGTTGTGTAAAAAAAAAGAACGAGACGTTTCCAGTATATAGTAACCCTGACCAGGCTCCTATTTTTCAACCTCCATCGTTACGGACTCCTCCAGACTCCGGAGGTTGTTTTGGAACCGCTATTGGTCGGTTAACGGCGAAGAGCTTAAAAATATCTTTCAACACCAGATACATGAAAATAAACGTTTCTTATACCGTCAAACTTTATGTTAGAAAAGAAAACCGTAGTGGAACATTTGAACAAACACTGAAGATAGTTGAAGGAACTCCGCCTACTCTGAAAATACAGTAAGTTGTAAATTATTTTAATACTAATATTAAGATCTCGGTTGTGGAAAAAGAGTTAAACAAATGTAAGATAAACAGTTGTTTGTTGATAGAGTCTGATTGAAGTTTAAGAAAAGATTTTATGACCTACTCTACACGTCCAATAAGACTCTAGCAAAACAAAACTGTTTATCTTACCTTTTGTTAACTATTATTATTGTTTTGGTTTTCTTTTGTTTATTTTCCTTTCTTTATGTATAATAATAATTACTTACATAACCTACAATAGTCCATTATATTTCGCTTCGCGGATTAATTGATACAGGTTTGTGAGAATGAAAACTTAATGTTGTCGAAATATCAATTTTTAGCGTTTCGTTAGTGTTTCCCTCATCTGTCACGTCTTACTCTCAAAAAACAAGGTCTCAAAACCTTTATCTTTACCTTTACCTTCATCTTTACCTTTGCCTTTATCTGTATCTTCATCTTTACCTTTACCTTTACCTTAATCATTAACCTTAGCTTTACCTTTATCTTTATCTTTACCTTCATTTTTATCTTAACCTTTATGATTACCTTACCTCTATTATTACCTTTACCTTTATAATTACCTTTACCTCTATTATTACCTTTACCTTTATAATTACCTTTACCTACATTATTACCTTTACTTATATTATTACCTTTACCTCTGTTATTACCTTTACCTTTATTATTACCTTTACCTTTATCTTCATCTTTTCCTTTGCCTTTACCTTTACCTTTATCTTCATCTTTACTTTTACCTTTATCTTTAACTTTTCTATTACCTTTATCTTTATCTTTACCTTCATTTTTATCTTTAATTTTATAATTACTTTTATCATTATTATTACCTTTAATTTACCTTCATCTTTACCTTTATCTTTACCGTCATCTTTACCTTCACCTTCATCTTTACCTTTACCTTTGACCTTATCTTGACCTTTCTTTTTCCTTATACTTTCATCTTTACCTTTGCCTTACCTTTACATTTATTCTTAATTTTACCTTCATCTTTACCTTTGCCTTTGCCTTTACCTTTATTTTTATTTTTACATTTACTTTATGCTTACCTTTAATTTTACCTTTATGTTTATCTTGACTTTTACTTTCATCTTTACCTTTACTTTTAACCTTATCTCTACCTTTATCTTTACCTTTACTTTTACCTTTACCTTTACCTTTACCTTTATCTTTGCAGATGCCTCGTTAATTGCGGCCCGCGAGCCAGAACGTCCAGCCGCCTCAGCCTGTCGGCAACATGTAATGACTCAACCACCTGCAGCTCCGATTCTCTGAGATATTCCTGGACTCTTTTGAAACTTACACTAGAAAATGGTTATCAA
>JAOCPT020535416.1:0-11475 GCA_026546935.2 Palythoa grandiflora | reverse complement strand
GATTCCTACCAATATAACTCGATTTGGTTTTCATTTGGAAATGTCATAGGCACGTCATATCTTCCTATTTTTAAAGGGATTTCTACCAATCTGTACAGAAGAACTGCCGTCCATCGCGTGTGGGTTTTTGGTATTATTTCTGTTGTTCTCGTTCTGGTCTTTCTGTTTGAGTCGTGGTATCGCTTTATTCATAATGCATGGATCATAATGGGTCTGGCGTTTATGGTTGGTCTTAACATGGGCGTTGCATACGGAAACTCAGTTGTTGTTCTCTCAGAATGTGTAAAGTCCAGATACTTAGCATTTGCATTGAGTGTATTTTCTGTCGCACTAACGTCAGGAAAAATTACTGCAGCCTTGTTAGGATTTCACATCGAGCCACAGCTTTATGAACGGTGCACAGAAATATCGTCGTCCACCGAGTATTGCTTGACTAGAAATATGATGAAATAGATTTTCTTCTTGGTCACGAGTGTTTGTCTCCAAGTCAAAAACTGTTGGCTTCTAATGACATTTTTAGTACGAGTTCACCAACATGTTCAGCATACAGATGTTAGTAATAGGCGGGAGATGAACCGTTGAATCAACGAGGATGGCAACGCCAGTGACGATGGCTCAGAAAAAGATGTTTTTGATTAGGTATAGCTTAGGTCAGAAGGCAATATTGCAAATCAACTGTGGTGATGAAGTCATTCGAAATGAACTTTAAAATTATAATAATTATTTTCTTTATCACGGTAAACCTCACAGTATTTGATTATACAATAAAACAATGTTGTTCAGTATAAGGTATGTAGGAGAAAAAAAGTGTTAAGAGAAAACAAGACAAACAAGATAAGGGTGGGAGTGGTTCGATTAAATCGGTCAGCGTATTAGTTTCAAGGGGACCAAAGCCGCGTGGGAGTGGGGGAAAAAGACAAAATCCGCGTTCATTTGAGCATTGTTTCTAAATTTTACCATTTTCATGTGGGAAAAGAACCAATTTCAAAGGGGCTGTCCTTTCTTATTCAAATTGGGATTCAAACTGGTCTGCCTCCTGCCAGATGGGTTTCTTAGTGTGTTGTGTTTGTGAATGACACTGAAAAGCCCCTTTCGGGAAGTTGTCATTAATAGGTCTTTATCTTTATCTTGGAGTGATATTTACATTTTTGAATGTATATCGTCTCACTAACTATTCTGTAAAGTCGAATTTGTAAAATTGTTCAAACGAGTGGAGAAGGCTTTTACTTGAGAATTCTAGATCTGGCTGGGTCATATTGTTTATTGTCCTTACTCGGTAGTGAATCATACTGTTATCACTTTAACGTTACTGATTGGTCATGATATGATGACCGTGTGTTTGTGGGACTGTTCAAACACTGGGGAATGGGGGATACCTTGTGATATCTGGCTGGATCATATTGTTTAGTGTCCTTACTTGGTAGTGAATCATACTGTTATCACTTTAACGTTACTGATTGGTCATGTTATGATGACCGTGTGTTTGTAGGACTGTTCAAACACTGGGGAATGGGGGATACCTTGTGATATCTGGCTGGGTCATATTGTTTAGTGTCCTTACTTGGTAGTGAATCATACTGTTATCACTTGATACCTTGCGATGTCTGGCTGGGTGTTTTTACTTAGTAGTGATCCATATTGCTATCACCTTAACGTTATTGACTGATTATTGATTGACCATGACCTCATGATCGTGTGTCTGTTAATTTCTGTCAGATTCATAGAAAACATGAGGGGGTGTAACGCCATACAAAGAACGCCTTCTATTAACTTCCATCAAATTTTGATTAACGTTTTCCTGTGTTTTGGTAAGGGAATAAAACAGCATCGCGCGTGTTTCTAGACAAGTTTAGAAGATGGTTATGACGTAAGAGGGCACGAGAAAAGTGTTGAGAGAAAACGAGGCGAATAATAACCATTTTCTAAACTTGTCTAGAAACACAAGCGATGCTGTTTTATCCCTTTTAGAAAATAACTATAGAGAAAGATCTTGAGCTGACGTCAAAGCCATTTTGTATTCTGTCATAGAAAATAGATTTGTAACCAATCAGAGCGCGCGTTACATCAGGATTATTTTCTAATTAGGTCTAAAACACCGCACTTGCGGATTTACGAAACATATTTGAGCGTACTTCACTAATCTTTGATTATCATTAGTTTTAAAATTATCGCCGTAAGCTTGAAAAAGGATCAAGTGGGAGCTGGGCTCACGTTGACAATTTCAAAATAAAAGCTCACGTTTCGTAAAGGATTACTACTTGAAAACCGTTTTGAATGCTTTATGTAACACACTATGCGCAACCTGTTATGTCATTCTCGCCTCCAGATCCCATTGCTTTTCTTAGCCGGCGGAGCCTTTGCACGAGGAAACGTCCGTCGTAGAAGAGTCCTGGGAACGAACGTCACTCTTACGTAATGGATACTCCCGGCTTAGACTCGATGACATAATATCTACAAAATGGCCTGAAATAGCTACCACAAGACAAAAATAAACATCAGAAGTAAAAACACAACAGAAAAGGTGAAAGTTCATTTGCTTTATTATTTACAGTTTGATAATAGAGACTAAATTCCCATTTTTAATTTTTTTACAGTGGCTATGATAGAATTAAAAACAGTGTTTCAAACGGCCACGAACACTGCCTTGCTGGATATGATACTAAATACTTGTGTATATTTAGTATAAATTGCTGATCCAATATTACGTTGTAGAATATATATTTTAAATGATTCGACAAGCCAAACTTGTTTTTTTCGGGTATTATGGACAAATACGTGTTACAAATAGTTACAAATATGCTGGCTAAAACTAAAAGAGAACAGCCTTACATTAACATTAAAAAATTTTGGATGAATTTATTTTCATACAAAGCTTTTGTCCGAATATAAATCCGTCCGAAAATTTTTAGCGTACGAAATTTTTTTCACTAGGATATAGCCGATATAGACCACGGATTTTCATTTTAAGAAGAGTAAGAGTTTGTTTATATTTTCTCACCGTTTGATGCTATACGAAAATCCTCTTCCATAGCATCATAGTTCCGTTCAATTAGTTCCTTTAACAGGCAAACAATTTGCAGTTTCGCATCCTCAATCTTAACGATTTGTTAATACCAACGGCCAACTTGTTTAACCAGTCCACTTCCTGAAAATGAACTAAATGGACCCGTACAAGATGTAAATGAACTCATTATTTTGTCTGAATTTGTTTTTTACATTGACACAAACGATCTCATCCTGTAAAAACATTTGTAATTGCCTTCGGAACAGGTTTGTCATTAAGATATGTTTTTTGTCCCAACTTTGTCCGAAATTCACAAAAGGTGTCCGAAATTAATTCGTCCGAAAATAAATTGCCCAAAATATTTCGACGTTAATGTAATCTAAAACATTTGGCTGCCGCGTTTTTTAGGCCATTAGGTTCTAAAGTGTTAGCGAGATTAGTAATATAATAAGCTTCTTTGGCTTGATGTTATAACATCGCGATTAGTAACATATTAGAAGAGTGATTAGGGCTTTTTAAGAAATGTTCAGAGGCGTAAATTGGAGGAGATTTACTGGAGGGTCTGTCAACACATCGCCTGTCTTCCTTAAATCTGTCCTTGACTTGAGTCATACCAATCATAGTCTCACTGATAAAAAGCGGAAAAAATAAGAATATTTGCCACTTCGATAATCCGTAAAGGAGTTAAGGGTCCCTTACCCCAACCCTAAACCCATTTTTAATTAACAGAATAGAAGTTAACATCCCGCCAACTCTTAAGAATAGAAATATTGACTCCTCTTGTCTTACAACAGAGTTTGGGCCTCCTGTGCATAAACTTGGTTGGAAACTGGGAACGAGGATTGTCACGTTGCTACGCATTCCCGGATGAAAGGAACTTGTGGCAGTTGCATAAGGTATCGTTGTAACTTCCGTTGACTTTCGCACGTGAGCAAGACAAACGCGTGACAACGATCCACTTTTAGAATAGGAGTCTGACAAGCACGTTAGTGTCTACATTTATGTTGAGGGAGAAAGGCTGTGACGCTCAAAAAGATAAATGATCATGCGTTAGCTATTATTTTGAAATACACTTTGAAGAGGTTTGGAAACTGCTTCGATAGCAATGGCAATGGAAATATCAAACCAACTCGACCACGCGTCATTGCTTGATTACGGCGAACTTCTGGCAAAGAACGGGCATTTAGACAGCGCTCTTCAGGCATACTCTAAAGCATTTGCTTCAGGATCAGTTGAAAGAGATCGATTATTTCATCTCATAACAGCGCTGGTGAAATTGCAATCTGTAAAACGCGAAGAGGAACTAAACCAGAGGAAAGAAACATTGCTTCGAAGTCCAAACCACCTGTTCGCATGTATGTTATGTAATTCTTTGTTTCTCGAACCGGTTACGTTAGCTTGTGGCCACACATTTTGTAAAGGCTGTTTTGAGGAGGAATGCCTCAACGATATATGTGCACTCTGTAAGGTTTGTACCAGTCACAGTAATGCCATTTTCTGCTCAGTGAATATACTGTTGTCAAGTTTGATTCAGAAATGGTTTCCAGAACAAAACAAGACTTTGTCAAAGATTGTCGAAGGAAAGAAACTCCTTGTAAACAACAAGCCATTTGAAGCGATAAAAATATTTAACAGGGTGCTTCATGTCAGCCCTCAGAATATCAGTGCATTATGTTGGCGTTCTGACTCGTTTATGAAACTTGGTTTGTTAGACTTTGCACTAAAAGATATCGAGACTGCCGTCCGGCTGCAGCCGCTATTAACCAGGACAATACATCGAAAAGCAAGAATCTTATCAACAATGGGCAATCTCGGTGAGTCAGCTATGGCTTACATTGACTGTTTAGTTATTTTACCTACAAATACAAATTACCAGGAAGAGTTAGCAACAATCATGAATCAGTTATTTTCACCAGAATTTAATAAAAGGGCGCTGCATAACTGTCATCAGTTCAAAGAAAATGTTTCTAGTTTAAGCGTTACTTTTAAAACCGAAATGGAAAGGAATCGCAGTCAAGGGCATGGAAAAACTTCAGTGTTTTCATACACGGATTTAAAAACTTGTCCGAATTTTCACGGAAAGGATTTTCAAGCTATTTCTTCCAAGCAGAACGATTCAAGTCAGGAAAGCGAGAGGCGAAAACCAAGCTCATCTAAAGTTTTTACACCCGAGAAAGAAGAATTTGAATGCAAACTCTGTCTGGATATTTTGCTATACCCAGTCACAACTCCCTGTGGACATACATTTTGTCTCGACTGCCTCAAACGAACACTTGACCACAGAACCGACTGTCCTTGCTGTAGATCGTCGATGGCTTATTTCCTCGAAGAAAAGCAACCCGCCGTAAATGAAGTCTTGGAACTCGCAGTAAAGAGATACTTTTCTTTAGATTATGCACAAAAGAAGCTTCGTTTCGAAATGGAAATTAACAGACTAGGAAGGTTTGTGCTTGGTTTTCATATTCTGTTTTTGTTATGATTATATTCTCTTTTTGCAGTGGGCTACGTTTAAAGTTTATTTATGCGGAAATTCTTCACCGGAAGTTAGCGTTACGTAACCTCAAATTAATTTAAAGAAAAACGAATATGATATTTTTCATTCAGAATTAACATTTTTAATCTGTAAACTTGTTCTAATAAAGAAACGTGGCATTGTTATAAAATATTTATCCAGTGAAGTAACAAATGTCGATAAACTTAGGATAGGCAAAGATAAACTTGGGATAGGCAAATTTCGTTATCCATAATGTCAGATAACACTTTGGTCACGCAGTCACAGAAGTTGTGTTACCTCACGTGTATCTTGTCAACCGCATCACGTGTTTTGAGGACATTATGTTTCCACAAGTACGAAACAAACGTGTATGCATGAGGAAACAGATTGTATTTGTAGTTTCGTTCTTTATTCAGCAGGGCCCGAGGTAATAAGGGAACTTTCTGGAAATTTACAAGTTATGTGTTGCCCTTCTAATATTAGCCATTCTCACATGAGAGCATGAGAAAGGAAAACTCCTATTTTGCATTGCTCATTGCCAACTAACCCAATTTTTATAGAATTTGCAACAAAAAAAATACATTTGTGTAAAATTCAGAACCTTTCGTTATTTAACCTTAAGTAGCCTGTAGAATAAACTGCTTCATTCGCTGCATGAAAGTTCTGATTTTAGCTACTTGAGGACTGAAGTAATTTTTTTTTAAAATAGTTTTGCATACGCCTGACTGCACACGTGATTTCAACTGGGTTGTTGAGTCCTTTGTTTTATTAATTGTCATTTAATTAATAATTTAAATGAATGCAAATAGAAATATAGCTCCTGTAGCTTCGTATTTTATTAGCAATGTGGTTAGTCTTTATATTTTATACTTATAACATGAAGAAATATAGTCATTATTTTAAGTTTGATACATTAGTATATAATTTTTATGGTTGTTGCAAACAATAACAGAGAACAGGAAAGATGACCCGCCACTTTGAAACTGTTTGTTAATAGAACACTGTTGTTATGATTATACAGCAGCAACACAGCTGATTGTGTTTACAGATGAAAACCATTTTTTTGAGTTGTTTGAGAAACCTATTGTATTGGTTCAAGTAAATTAAGTTGAGCCCCATATTTGGATTGTAACAGATAGGTTTTCAAAATGTTTGTCTTCCCTTATATTGGTAAACCAAACTGTTGCCACATGAAAAAGTTTTTATTTTAATTACAAGTACTAGCTAGTTACCAGAGTCATTGGACTTTTCATCTTAAACCTTGAAAATATCAAAAAAGCAGAAGATAAAAATTACTGGGATATATTTGAAGAAGTAAATGTAAGAATTTAGCAGTTGATTGTTAAGCAGTGTATTTGTGACAAGTTTTCTTTCCTTAAATTTCAGAATAGAATTAAGGAGTTTTTGAGATGTGATGGGATTTTTTTTTTATTTTTATACATGTATAAGTTGAAAACAATTTTTTAGATTGATTTCTTGCCTCAAAACCTCAACTTACACACAAACAAACACACCAATTTAATTGAGCTAAATGGGGATGGTTTTAGTATATCTGTAAATAATTCACTTGCAAAACCTCTAAGCTGTCAGATTTTATCAGAAGCCTTCTGCTTTTTTACTTTAAATTGGTGATTTTTATTTATTATTTTTATTTATTATTTTTATTTTTAAGTGGACATACCCAGCAATACTTAAACGGGCGAAGTTTTATTAAACTGTAAAAAAGGATTTTTACCTCACATTTAAGATGCTTAGAGGGCATTTTTATATAAAAGTATGTCAGTAGATATGTAGAGTCTTCATGGACCTTAAAAATTGCATTTGTATGAAATGTTTAATTCTATATATTATCTGAAATCCTGCAAAGTTGGATTTTGTCCATTTTGAGTGTTTTCAACTTTCACATCATTTTTACCTTAGATATCACTTAGCTTTTTTCATTTACTAATACTAGATGTTATATTATATTTCCATTGTGCCAATAAACTGTTCTGGGGTTGAATTATTATTTTAACAGCTAAATGTTAAAGGTTTGTTCAGGATCAGTCATTGGGCCAAAACAGGTTGTGATCTGTTTTGGGTCTTTAAAATCTAAAATTTATAATTATATGCACTGAAATTATCTTTTGTATGCTTTGTTCACAGAGCTGGGACCAGTCAAAGCCATGTTGAGATTCCAATATTTGTTTGCACTATGGCTTTTCCTGTAATCAAATGCCCCTTGCATATATTTGAACCACAATATCGCCTCATGATTAGAAGGTGCATTGAGTCAGGATCCAGGTGTTTTGGGATGTGTGCCCCTGTTGATGGCAAGGGCTTTGCCGATGTTGGAACATTATTAGAAATACAAGATGTAGATATGATGCCAGATGGAAGGTCTGTCATAACTACTGTGGGTGCACAGAGGTTCCGTGTGTTGGAACGAGGTGTCCAAGATGGTTATTGCACTGCCAAGATTAAGTGGCTTACAGACGACAAAGAAGAAGACCCATCAGAATTACAAGAATTGTCTCAATTGAATGAGACGTGTTATTGTCTTGCACAGCTCTGGTTTAAGCAGTTAAATGCTAAGCAGCAAAGTTGTGTCGTCAGTGCTGTGGGACCTTTACCTGAGCTGGACGAAGATCCACAGGCATCAGTTCATGGTCCTTCTTGGATCTGGTGGGTGCTCGCTGCACTCCCATTGGACCACAAACCCAAGCAAATAATTCTGGCAATGACAACAGTGGAGGAACGGTTAAAAGGAATCCAGCGATTTTTGATTATGCTTATCAAAATGCAACAAAAATCTAGCTAAAACTCAAGAACTGTTGATTAGAAATAATTGAAAATAAACACAAAGTTGTTTGACAAATAATTCATTTTGTTAGAAAAATGTTATCAACTTGATGAACTTCCACGACAATGAAAACTTAGAAGTTTTTTAGAATATTTGTGCAGCAGATTTCATTAAGTTACGTTTTGATACAAGACCTGTTTGGAGTCCAGTAATTTATTCAAACAAATTATATCAGGGTTTGTGTGGTCATTAAAAGAAGTAATAAAATCCTAAAGTTTCAAAATTTAAATTTTAGAACTTAAAAGTTCTAAAAAAGCTTTTGTAATGATAGATTTGTTTTCTCTTGAAGTTCTGGATGAAAATAGAAGTTGAAAATTACTGTAATTTATAATTTTTTTTATCATTGACTGAAACAGTTCCCATGTATGAAACTTTTGGTTTTTGTACTTTAATAACATCAATTTGAGTCATGGTAGTTATTAGCAATCTTCAAAACGTTAAATTGTTCACGTTAAAAGATCCTTAAATGTACAATAAAAGGCTTTCTTAAGTAAAAAATCTTCAAATAAAGTAATCTGTATAGACCCTGTTATATTTTATTGTTAGAATTTGACTTTCACATTGACAGCTTCATTTCCATCTGAAATATAGGCTGCTTTTTCACCCGAGCAAGTTTCCAGTTTAATACCAAGAAATGTGATTTGTAATTAGCTACTTTATACTTGGATTTGATTCCTATGGATTATTAAAGTACTTTTGTGACAATTTTTTGCAAATCCCAGACAGTTTTCCTTGTGTGAAGTTGGGTACTTGTCAATAGAGCTATAAAGGTTTCTGCCTCCAAATGGGGTCCTGATTTTAACTTTCTGCCATTAGAGCAAGGTATCTAATTTTAAAAGCATTTTTAGAGCAGGATGTGGTATTCGGCGCCGCTTAATGGTTTTATAATCTAAATAAAAAATGGCAAGAGAGGGTTTGACGCACAGAAAGGTAATAAATCATGTATTTTCGTCTTTTCTTGTATTCGTCTACACTTGTGAAAAAATCGGTCTCATGCCCTGAGCAAGTTTGGATCCTACGTTTTCTTGTATGCTCGTCAGGCGATGAGAAAAAGAAAAGACGAAAACTGGTATGAATTTAAGGAGACAATTTCCTTCCGTTTGTTACGTTTTGACAGCAGCCTTCAAAAACGAATTTTATTGGAAGAATGGCGTATTATAACAGTAAGATTTCAATTTCAAAGCTTTTCTGATCCCCTTCCCCAAAAGACAAAATATTTAGCAGGTGCTACAAAAGGTTCCTTTGATATATTTGTATCTCACAGCTCCTTAAAAGTCGTGATAGTTAAACCGTGTTATAAATGAGTGGGCAGGGTATTTGCCACTAAGTCTAAGGCCTTCAAATCCGCAGCCCACTTTAGAAAGATTTTCGTACAAGAGGGGATACCCCGTTCTATAATTTGGCTGAAAGTATTGATGCCCGAATTCTAACAAAACACTAAAAATGAAACCCCTTTGTAGAAAAACATGCATCTGTGTCGAATATAAATTCATATCCTAAGTTGATTTTGTGAATGAAGCAAATCTGAGGTAACTAATTCTACGTCTGTGTTTTTTCTCACAAGATATCTCGGCCCAAGTGTGTGTTTTCCCACGTGCCCGTTTCCCATGAGACTCTCGGCTCAAGTGAGTTTTTTTCCACGTGCGTATTTCGCGCGAGATACTTCAGCCCAAGTGTGTGTTTTTTCACTTGCGTGTTTTCCGATAAAATACCCAGCCAAAGTGCGTGTTTCACATGCATTTGCCAGTTTCCCCTCAAAACTTTCAGCTGAAGCCGGTGTGTTTTCTCACGTGCCCGTTTCCCCGAAAGACCGTCTCAACCCAAGTGTGTGTATTTCCACGTGCCTGTTTTCACACGAGATACTTGAGCCCAAGTGTATGTTTGCTCACGTGCGTATTTCCCCACGAGATATCTAACCCAAGTGCGTGTTTTCTCACGTGCCTGTTTCCCCACGAAACTTTCAGCCCAACTGTGTGCTTTCTCACTCGTAATTTCCCACAAATATCTAACCCAAGTGTGTGTTTTATCACGTGCCTGTTTCCCCACGAAACTCTTAGCCCAAGTGTGTGTTTTCTCACGTGCGTATTTTCCCCACGAGATATCTTACCCAAGTTTGTGTTTTCTCACGTGCCTGTTTCCCCACCAAACTTTCAGCCTAACTGTGTGTTTTCTCACTCGTAATTTCCCACAAATATCTAACCCAAGTGTGTGTTTTCTCACGTGCCTGTTTCCCCACGAAACTTTTAGTCCAAGTGTGTGTTTTCTCACATTCGTATCTTCCCAAAAATATCTAACCCAAGTGCGTGTTTTCTCACGTGCCTGTTTCCCCACGAAACTTTCAGCCCAACTGTGTGTTTTCTCACTCGTAATTTCCCACAAATATCTAACCCAAGTGTGTTATCTCACGTGCGTATTTTCACACTGGATGTGACAGTGGACGCACAAGTAGCCCAAGCTCATAGTGAGTATATAACACATAAAGATTTCATTGCGATGAATATATAAAATAGAATTTGAAAATAAACAGTCTTGTGGAATTTACTTTCTCCTTCTTTGGATATTTTCCTTCAACTACCGTTATGATTCAAAAATATTTTTCTGATGAAATTTTATGGCCCCAAATATCCCCAGAAGAACGAAAGTATAAAGTGCCAAATGGTTATTTTATATAATTAATTGCAGCGGGCTACCTGTGGCGGACGGGAAAACAACATGGCGTTGCGATTTCGATGAAATTTTGGAAATAAATAGAGCGGCAGTTCCCGTGAACACGAAAAAGTCCTCAAAATTTGGTGTGAATGTATTTCGAGGTAAGTTTTAGCAATTGTTTCACTAATAAACATTTTTTTTAAACTAAACAAAATTGCACACGCCGCAGCTTGGCTTAGTTTGGTCGTGGACGAAAAACAATTTTATTTTTTCAAAAAGCCTGTCTCTCACTGATTCACTGGTTGGTTATAATCATTCACCTCAGTGTCGGTGAAAGCCCAGTATAACCACCAGACCTCGCCGCTTTTGCGGTCAGTGTATGTCCTGGTTTATTCACCTCCACTTCGTGGTTAAGCCGGTGTTACACGGTGAAACTTTTAGCTGAAACTTGTGTGCAACAATGATGCGAAGAAAGTTTCACGAGGT
>JAOCPT020535415.1:0-19608 GCA_026546935.2 Palythoa grandiflora | reverse complement strand
CCCCCCCCCCCCCCCCCCCCCCCCTTTGGCAAACCACACCCCCCCCCCCCCCCCCCAACCCCCCCCCCCCCCCGCCGGGGCGGCCCGCCGGGGGGGGGGGGCACAGCAAAATGTTGTGTGCTGGCCGGAGCGAGGAAAAGGTTACGTGTGTGTTTTGGGGGTGGGGGAGTAGGGAAGGCAATAAAGCCTGAGATATTTTTCATGCAGAAAATAAATAATAGTTTCCGTTTTATATCAATAATTGTATTAATAATCACAGCCAATTGTAAGTTTGTTTACACTCCGGCAAACCTGCATGTATCGAAAAGCACTGATCCTCGATCATTTAACGTTTTAGGATGAATGTTTAAAAAAACTCAGGTTTTTTATGTTATATAACTGATGAGTTAATACTAACAAAGGTAAATTATTTATCGTGTATGAACGATTATTCTCTGAGTTTACATGAAAAAAGGCAGCGAACGATGCATGTGGGATTACTAAATTTGAGCCAAAAATCACAACATGTAACTTATTTCCTTTTGTACACTGTAAAGATGATTTGATTAATTTTTCTTTTCGTTTTTGTTTCTAATAATTTTTCAAAGGCCAACGGATTTCCTCTCCTCATTCTTGTCTTCTTTTTTCATAATCCGTGATTGCTTCGTGGGATGCAAATTGCAGAAGTTTCTATGAAACAAAAGAGAGGATATCGATAAACAAACCCTATTTTCAGCAAGTTCCAAAACTGCGGGAGTGATTGTTATAATACACCAATTTTATAAAAAAACAAACAATAACTTTGTAACTTCTTTCATAATTAAATTACTGATCTCTGTTTATTTGGTGTAAACTCTTAAGCCAGAAAACTAATATCTGTAATTTCTTAATTGGGTTTTTGCCCGCGAAGTAATTTCCCGCAACTAAGATAAACACAAGTTCTATAATTTCCGTAAAAAACACATCGTTCTCTCTGTGTGCATACAATGTTTGAAGTTAGCTCTTTTATTAATGTTAAACATCCTTAAAATGTTAAAAAGGACAAGCTTCGTTAATCAAGCTGGTTTGGGGAAATCCGTCGAACACAGTATTTGAGTATTCAATCGGATGTGAAGTTTTGCAATCTAAATATGTACCTTAAAAGCCGAGAAATTGCCACTTTTTTAACAGTGTAGCTGAACTTTGTCTCGCAAACAGAAACTGCTAACTCAAACAGTTTGTTATATTTTTGTCGGAGTTACACTGATTTATTTACAGAGACAAACTATCAAGATAAATTCAAAAGATCAACATTTGGGTTTTGTCTTGAAACATTCGGCAATTTCTAAATTTGCTCGCATAAAGATTAATAAATTGTTTTGCCTTTACGTAAAAAGTTTTTTGATTCATTATGGTTTTCTCTAAGTAAGTACGGAAGATTATCAAAAAATCGGATCAAACACGACTAAAATCTCTCTAAAATAAGTTGCAGTGAAGTAGAGCGATTAAAAAGCTCAGTTTCTAGTTCCTGTGATAACAACTTGGAAAGGGGCTTGTTTTGATAAAAAGACCAAATAATTCCCGGCTCTACGTTCTTTGAAAGCACCGCTTATGATAATTTCTACCGCTAAAATCGTTGCTTAAAAAGGGTTTCCTAACTTAAAGACTTGGAGATCAAGTTGATTAATGTAACAGCTTATTAGAGAAGGCTTTTAATCCAGTATAGCTCCGGTTTTAATACTATTCCAAAGAGTTAACCCGTTTCCGGTGTAACAAAACTGTTCATATCATTGCTTCGAGAAAATGGTGGAGGCGTCAGGAATCCCGGTTTATTAACAGCTGAATTTGCTCAAATATTATCGAAAATTTGAGCGGCACTTAAGAAATTACTGCTGGTCTTTAGAATAATTGGATAGTTAAACTCCAAATATTGTAATGTTATTATCAACCAACTTAATCAACGTGTTTATGTCACTCCGTCGGAAGTGTTATGAAATTACTTGTAACTTAGTGTGTATTTTTCGTTTTAAATAATTACATTGATAATTTGAAATGTAGAATTTCAGAAGACTTATTTCTTTGGCTAAGGGCTTTGAATTTTGTGAACCGAATTTTTTTTGCATGTAGTGCGTGATCTATTACTACTACTGGTTTCGTAAAAATACTGAGTTCCTTGATTTGAAATTTAATTCAATTTTAAAAGTTTATTTTCTTCGGACAGAGAAAATTAAAGCATGTACAGACTACAGTATTAGCAAATCAGTAAACACCGAATGTACGTTTTACTTAAATAATCGAGTTGGATACAAATTAATATCGCATTCGAAATCAAGTTTTTCTCATGTATTGTGGCTTCATTTGTATCCAAAAAGAAGTCAATTTTATTTAGATTTTATTGAAAAACTTTTCCTTTCAATTATGCATTTGTGTATCCCGCGAGGCAAAGATAAAAAAACAAATTTCGTTCCGGCTGTTGGCTAATAAAAATGTGAAAGTATATTATTTCTGTTTCCTGTTTTTATTTTAAAACAAAATAGTAAACTCCTTCTTTTTGGTTAGCTTGAAGCTGGTCATTTCTAAACTAATCTTTTAATCCAAACAGAAAACTAATGACCAGAAATTCAAAAGCATGAAATTCTTCGAAATCTTATAAAATCCGAGTTTAAAGGATCCAGCTTTAAAAGAGAGAATATCAAAGAATAAAGAAGGCTGCAGTGATAGTTCAGCAAAATGTCTTTACGATGACTGTCGGGATTATAAAACGTGTGTTTTAGCAGACGAATGAACAAAATTTTGAAGTCAATGTTGTTTTGTTTAAACATGGAAACGAAAACACACTGTTCTCTGCTCAAAAAGTTTAATGAATTTCTCCTAATTATTGAAAAAGCGACCTTGGCTAATCTTCTCTGGAAGCTGGTATTTTGACTTTGTAAAGTCGAAGCTTTCATTAATATATGATGTTCCGAGTCATCTATTTTTAAAATAAACGTTGTCCAATCGTAATTAAGAGCATAGATCACGTGGTTGATTGATAATAAATTGACCGAATTAAAATATCTCTACTAAATGCTCCTAAGTCTTCTCTCGATCTACTACAGATTTTAGAAATTTTACTGTCGTACTGTGCCCAACTACGCAAGAAAAAAAAACAAATACGATAAGCGAAGCTGTTGAAAAAAGGTGGCAGAGGTTTTTTTGCTAATTAGCAATCATTTTATCACACAAGAACTAGTTTTTCGAAATAATTAGTTTACTATTCTTAATTTAACCTTAAGCTACATTTTGTTTTTCCTGAGTGTTTTCAAAGTAATCTAAGAATCAAGTTTTAGTCTGTTTCGAAGAAATATTAGATAATACTTACTATATAAACGAGACAATTAGAATAAATTTCTGCGCGTGCAACATGGATTCAAGACCTGGCTTCAAACGAGGTAAGAATAACTCCTGATTTGTGTTTCACTATTTACACTTTCGGCGATTTCACTCTCATTTCTCGTTTGCCACTCAAATAACCATTTTCATTTTTAGAGAAGAATTTAAAAAAATGAAACTGAGAACGCTGATTTTATATGCTTTTAAGAAGACTAAATTTTGACAGCTTTAAGATGAAATAAACAGCTTTGTTTTAATGCAAAACTGTTTATACATCAAGCTGTTACTTGCGTTTCAATATTTCAGAAAAGGTTTTCTAAGTGCTCAAAAACTGTTGTGTGCTTCTTTAAAATATGATATCACGTTTCAACGCCTTTCCACCTTTGCTTGCGTTTTTAGTCTTTTCATAGTTAAACTAGATAGAATTAGTGCAGACCTGAACGCTAATAAGTAAAGGGCTTAGCAAAGGATATCAAAGATCAGACAAAATGCATCGTAATAACTATCTACAAAAAAGAAAGGTAACAGTACACAAAATGATTTAATATCACAGTAGTTTTATAACTTCCACTGAATATTTTCAGGTTTGGAGCACTGAAATAAGTTGATTTATTCTACTAATCTAATTCGAGCGTAACCATGCGTGCAGTCTGGTAAATACGAGTACCTTTGGCTTTATGCAAGAATTTCACAGCACTGATACAAGTTCGTGTATCACATTTCATATCTAAAAGAAAACATGAAAGCAAATTACAACTATTTAGACAGAACAAAGTCAAGCATACTGATAAAAAGAATCCTTAGAAATATGAGGATTAAATTCATATGGTGTATGTATATTAGCTGAAGTGGTGCTGTATCTAACAACGTGTTTCACAATCAATTCACTTTGGCAATAATCTCACAGACTTTGCAATAATCTCACAGATTTTGGTGTAAAACAACTCAAAAAATGAAACGGATTAACTAGTGAAATAGAATCTAACTTGGGATAAAATATTGCAAGACTACTCGATCACTCATCATAGATTTGAGATGTAGAAGAAAAATTTTATGCATAAAAACTCACACCCAACTTGCTTTAAAACATGAATTTCAACCTAAATCCAGCATATGTGTTTAATTAATTAAGGAAGTTATTAGTTTCTCAGTTCGGGTCACCGCATTCAGATATATTTTGGGTGTCATGAACTACGTAATGTTTCTATGTCAAAAGTGTGTGAATTCTCTTTCAGGATGGCCGAGAGAATGTAAACCCCCAAAAATGCGGGATCATCTTATCTTAAACCAAAAAATGCGGGATCATTTTATCTTAAATCACATCAACGAGTGTACAGTGTCGATTTTATACAATTTTCTGTATATGTAAGTCAAAGTGAGAACGGTGCAAATGTTATATTTTGCATGATTTGACATTCATATGTATACACCGGATCAGTAACTCGGCCGAGTTTGATAACTGCATTATTATCATTCAACCATTGTTCATATTGACTGTTAGAAATCTACTCAAAAGATGGCTTGATATAGTTGCGCTTTGAAAAATGGAGTAACTTTGAAACTATGAAAATTCTTTCCTTGTGTTTTACGCCAATTTAAACCCATCAGAAATCAGTTTACTTTAATATTATATCTATTTAAACTAGAAATTCGCATTCCTGATATTCATGCGGCGAAGAGGCGAAGAACAGTTAAAATTGAATAAGATCATGGGAGTGAGTTTGAGTGAAATTTTCTTTAACATCAAATAGGCAATTTTGGGGACCTATAAGCAAAACGTACTAAAACAAACATTTTTTTATTGAAAGAAGATGATTGCTTTCACATGAAAAAGCAACACGTATGGTGGGTTATTAAATGATCACTTTGTATTCCTTAAATGCATGGCTCATGGCAACTATAGGTGCTTGGGGAAAATTGTGATGATCCATTACAACTCCACCGCTCTGTGTACTTTATGCACTTATATTTGATTGACTAGATTAAAACAATTTTTCCATAAAACTGACAAGAACTTAACAAATAAAACTGATTCATCAGCTAACAACTTGCATGAAAATCTTGTTTAACAGTTTCTGTCGCTTTTCGGGTTTTTCGGATGAGCTTTTTTTTTGAGTGCAAGAGAACATAATTTAATCGCTTTCATTAACATTGTGTTTTTGTAAAGCAAATTTTAAAACGAAACTTTATCGATATACTTTGCGTAAAGTGGAAATAATTTTTTGTTCTTATTTATAAACCATTTTCATTATTTGCACAATAAGGAATTTATTTAAGATTTAGACAGCATGCACCACTAAATGAATACTTAAATTAAACACAATTTTTTTTAAAAAAAAAATAGAAAGCAAGCACTGATAACTCTGCAGTCGAGACTAAAGTCAGATTTATTTTCGACTATTACAGTAGTATATTAAAGACTTTTTTTGTCGCTAGTGCTCCATTTCTCGTTATTTCTTATTCTCAAAGATTACAAACTTAATATGTTGTGTTAGAAATTAGTTTCATAATTAAATGAATTGTTTCTTGGAAAGCGGTTTAATAGTTTTTAAGTTGAGTTTTGGTCTTATTTTTAAACCTTCCAACATTAATAAGTTCAGAACCGATACGGCGATAGTTGCTTTTGAACTTATTAATTTCAAAACTAAAAAGACTACAAAATATAATAAAACTATTTAGGAATGAACTGTTTATCTTTTTCTTCGGAACGAATTTGTACTTCTAGCTTAATGCGCGACAAAAAAGGAAAGATTTTGTGTCTTTCCTCACGCAGTCCTGAACAACTCAGTAAATAAGAGTTTTATGAAAAATATTTCAAGATAGTGAAACCGGCCTATATTTTCTAAAGTGAAATCTAGTTTTAAGATGTTGACGTTTTCCTAGTTTTCAATACTCGTGAAAAGAAATGCCGAAATCTGAAAACGAAGACATTTTTTAAAAAATTTCCATGGAGCATTACAGGCAAATGTCTGCCTTGAGCGAGTACGTACTTCCAATTAGGTGGCTGATTACCATAAGACATTACACTTCAACATTTAGACGCCACATCA
The DNA here is from genome assembly GCA_026546935.2 of Palythoa grandiflora. Lineage (NCBI taxonomy): Eukaryota > Metazoa > Cnidaria > Anthozoa > Zoantharia > Sphenopidae > Palythoa > Palythoa grandiflora. Next base: position 13,228 of record JAOCPT020535415.1, on the reverse strand, counting down.
GCTATTTGCTTAAAATGTTTTTAAAAGAGGAAATTCACGTAGAAAGCAACAACTGCATAAGCTTAGATGATAAAACGTGACAAAAAGGAAAAAAATAAACACTTACTGAACTAAATATGCTAGTACTGAAGTATAGTAGAAATAAAATTATCAATAGATCATTATAACGCCAAAGTTGATTATATGAAAAGAATTGTACAAAAACTTGGAGAGTTATAAGACCAACTTTCAGTTGATTCTCAAAGAGTTAAAATGAAAAAAGTTGTCGAATTTCGGTGTTTTTTTACTAGTTGGCTATTGGTTTATACGTTGTTTTCTGTTTTCGCTTATTCAGTTTTATAGAGGTGATTGCTGTTTCGTGCGGTTATTATCATTCAGCGATTTTAGTCGTGCAGATAAAATTAAAGAGAATTCTGCGCCATTCAGTATTAAAGGATAAATGTTTTGATAAAGTGCCATGTTAAGAAAACAATTTAGGGGTTACATATATTAATGTGTTTTGGTCGTTTTATTCAGAATGGAAGTTGCTTGCTGGCCGTTACAGCTGCAAATATTGCGGAAACCTTGAAATCTTTACACCTGTACGCCAAACGCTACTTGAGGCGACCGATTACAACCGAACTGCAAAAGGCAGACTGGTTTTAATTTCGGAAAACGTTTCACGCCAAGGCGTGAGATCGCACTCTATTCTTGAGGTAATTGAGTTATTTCTTGCCTGCCGTGATAAGGGACAGTATCCAGTGAGTTAAGTGCACAAAATGAACGAAAATATTTTTTATGGTTGTGCATTGAAAGAAACCACACACGTTTTAGTGTATTGAGTTGCGCGTGATTGCTAACCCGTATTCTTGCCATAGAAATCGTCCAGTAATTGAAACTGAAGAAATTCGATAGTCTTGAGAGAATATGACTCTAATGAAATTTCTGTTAGACGTCTCAACTGCTCAGAACTATTAGAAAATTTAATTACACAATTTGACGTGTGTTTAAAGCAATCATGTCTCAAATTTATAACTCGGCGATACTTATGCACAGGCAAAGAAGATGGTTTTGAACTATTTGGTTTTCGAAATGTTTCGCAAGTTCAGTGCAAAAATAGATGCAAACTAAAAAGTTATTGGCCCTTGGGCTTGGGCGAATCAGTCCTATTCAAATTACTTCTTGATATTTGTTTGTAAATCTGGTGTTTTATTTTGTAAGAAAGCTGCCAGTGCTTCATACGTATTAATATATTCTGCTTCTAAGAATAAAGATGCAAAAATAAACACGATAAACCAGTTTTAGCGCCCTTTTCGTGGTAGATCATGTTCATATATTTTCCGCCCCGCTATTGACAACTAAACCTTTAATATATTTCTTTCCCAAAGCTTGAGGCAGCTGTAGAGGGAGTGAGAGAGTTTGCTTGGGAGCAGTCTATGTCACCACCTTGTGAACACAAACTAAAACAATCCGGAATCTATTTATGGTAATCAGTTTGGGAAGAAGATTTTAATACACTTTTAACCTACCCGGGGGATAATCGCCCTGTTTTGCCGTGTAAACACGCTTTCACTGCATAACAAGGCTGACACCACACCTTATCCAAAAAAAGTTTATTGCCAAAACTCTACGCGGCATGATCTGCTAATGTAATCCTGTTTGTCTCGTGATCACAAAAGGGCGGAAATTCTATATCAAAGCAATAAGTTCACCCAAGAAACTTGGCAACAGTTTCAAAAGGATCAAAGTGAAATATTTTGCTAAGTTGAACAGACAAGCTGTGTGCGCGAGCTAGCTTCGTCAAAGAGTCGCTATGTCCCTTTGGTTCTCAAAATTACGCGAAAACTGGTAAGTTATTTATTCGATGGATTTTTCGTGTTTTTTCAATTATTGAAAGCAGGTACGTTTTGAAATAGTAACACTGATTAAAATAATTTTTACACAATAGCTTAAAACGCTAAGGAAAGTTAAGTTCGGTACGGTGAATTGACATTTGAATAGTGGACTTATAGAAGACTTCCCATATCAAACTTTTTCTCAATTAATGGACTTGCGAAGCACTCTACAGCCTCAGAAGAAAAGTTTCAATATTTCTCAATGAAAATATATTTAAAGGTAAACGTTAAAAAATAAAAGTTGAAAAATTGATTTGATTTATCACGAAATAATTTCGTAAACTAGCAAAAAAAGTTATTTAAAGAGGGAAAAGTCTAAACTGACAAGACGGGCTGTATAAAACGATAATTTTGAGAGTATATATGGATTCGGGCAGTGGCTAGTGTATTAATGCATAATAATTTTTCTTAATGTCTTCAAGTTGATATCACCCTCCTAATGTTTGTCAAGTTTAGCTTATTCGGCACGATTGAAACTTGCCACTTGCTGACTTTCAAGAAAGACTGAGTTTCGGGTAGAATCATAACTGAACTGTTCGGCAGTTAAAAATCTTCATTTACCCGCGGTTACAAATGGATTTAAGTCAAAAAATGCACTTTCTTCCTTTGGGTCAATTTCAAATGCGTTTATATGCCAAGTCTATTAATTGTCAACTCTTTGATTCGTGCAACTTGTAATAAACTGAAGTTTCCCCATTTCTCATACGATTGTGCATGTCATACAGTTTTTACCAAAAGGGTATAATTAAAAATGAAAAATTGACGCTGTTATTTGTAATTAGGAAATATCAAGATCTGACACTTTAGTTAACTTTGATTCTGATCCAATATTTTAAAATCGTTTAGCATGCATTACTGATCGAATTTTAAATGCAAAATGATGTTAAAATATAATTTTGAATCCATGCCATTTGGGCTAGTACAGACTTTCCATTTAATGATGGTAACTAGCGAATTAGAATAACATAAAAAGACCTTTTATGTGTTGTTTTATTCAACTGACAACCATACTATTCATTTTATAACGTTTCGGCGCCCAGGAAACCATTCTTTGGGTTTCATTATAATCACTTGAAAGCGAAGATATATCTATCACAGTAAAAACGATGCTTCGCCCGAGACAATCGCTTAAACATTGTAACAACAATGCCTGTATACAAAGTTTTTATCGGGAACTTGTTTAAATTACAGTTTCTCCATTTCACTTAGTTGTAAACGGAGGATGCAATTACGGCTTGTTGTGAGGGCAAGTTTGTCTTTTTAAACAAAGTGAGTGGGTTTATTTGAAGACGCTTTCATAATTGCCCTCGGTTTCTTTAGTGGTTTAAACTGCTTTAGTGACATGTCTCTGCCGAATTAATTTCATATAGATTTTGCAGAAATTGTCTCGGTTGCCCGGACAAATAGAAAGAATAAAAGAAAAAACTATACAATACTTCGAAAGGCGCACTTGCCATTCATTTCAGCAAAACCGATAGAATGCTGTTCCAAATTATTCTAAACTGCTAACTGAATGTAAGTTAATCCTTTGAGTTTGGAGGCAATGACGAATGGCAATACCTTAGCTATCTACTCGCTTTACATACACGACAGAGACAGTGTTTATCCAAAATTAAATCTTTTCTATTTCCATATGTTAAATTTATTGAGTATATGGTTTGTAATGGTACGCGTTAGTGCGTGTTAAAATTGTCTAATGAAGTTTCTTTTAGCTCTTTTGCGATCTGTCACTGGATTTTTCGCCTCGCTGTTGTCACCGATTAAGTTAAAAACAAGTTCAAAGAACAAGTTGAATTCTTTTGGCAGCTTGCCACAGCTTGGTAACGCTCTTTTGGAACTGATGTACTGATTAGCTGAATTCCCGCTTCACAATAAACGAATTCTGCGCTTTCTGTTTTCATCGCCGAAGTTAAATTAGTCGTCCACTTTCATCCTGTGTTATTCTGATATTTGACAACTAAATTTTAAACTACAAAAGTTTTTGTAAAAAAACCACTTAAATGCATGCAAAAGGCTATTTCACATACTGAATGCCAGTATCACAAACGAAAAGACGTAATTTGAAATAAAAAGTGAAATACTTAATAAAGTTGGTTGACAACTTTCAGGCCTACAACTATTGTGGCAAGCAAGCCAACATTCATGTTCTTGCTTGATATATTTTTTGCGTCAGCTTTAACAAATCGTCGGATTTAGTTGAACAATTTATTTTGACAAATGTGTTTTATGTTGTCAAATGGCAGGCAAATGAAATTGATCAGACTGTTCGACTAAATAAATTGTTTTTAGACTCCCCGAGTTTACATTGATTGATAGATATGTAGCGGTGCACCTGCGCTGCCGACATCGCCTGCATACAGTATTCAAAGATCCGTTAGATAAGTGAAGGCTGGAGGGCTGAAGGTAGATCTCGCTTAATCTTACTTCTTTTAAACAAGTCATTTCTTTCTTATGCTAAACTGCCGGAGTGAGATAATTTGTTCGATTGGGCAGCCAGTTATTTCGTGAGCAGAGACACAATGCATGTATTGTGCGCCTCGCGAATTTTGTATCTCTCTCAATAATCAGATTAAAAGGGTAAATATTTAGATATATCACTCGGTCATGGTTTTACCAGCGTTCTATATCGAGTATTCGAAGAGACAACACGAACATTTCTAGAAAATAAATGCAACATTTGAAGTCAATGAAATAAATATAAGACAAAAAAAAGTGCTCTGGGAATTGTTCATTGGCCCGGAGTTACAGTTGTGATTTAGTGCTTTATAGCAGTTGATTAGGCCGCTATTCTCTCATGCTGCGGCAAGCAAAGTCTAAGAAAATGACAGATTTGCATCGTATATGGCATAGAATTTAGATCAAAGATAAATGAGAATCCACTTTGCGCTCAAACAAACTCTTCCCGGACTTATTTTGCGAGAATCCTTGATAAGAGAAATAATTTTTCACTCTTGATTTGAACATTAAATATACTGTCATTCAAATGACTAAATGTCGCTCTTCAGCAGTTTCAAAAAAATATATTAAATTTTTGTTTCTGGCAATATTTTTAAATATCGGGTGGAGATCTACGTGTTTTATATGTTTCTAACCTTTCTGAAAAATAAAGTAAATCTTTTTAGTCTCTATACTGAGTTGACGAGAAACATCGATTTTTAAAGCCAATTTAAAAGTTTTCACACGTGCGATCATTAAAAAACCTTTTATGTACTTCAATATCTGTTATTCGTATTTGCATACAAAACTAAAAGGTTGCTAAATGACTTCTTTGAGTTGAAAACTGTATGTATGCAAGTTTTTTGCCGCTCATTAAGAGTTGAAGGTTAAAATTTCCGAAATCTTGTCGCGGGGCTTGGCCCAAATAAAAAAGTGAATGAATGAATACACTTGAAAAAACGAGGTAAGTTTCCCTCTTTATTTTTTTGAAACGACACGAAGAAAAACACCCAAACAACTTGAAACTTGTAACTTGAACAAATGAATATCGTCTTATAGGTTTTTCGTAATCATCTCATTATATCCTCACGAAGTGTTAACACGCAGATCGAGTATGGTTTTTGAAAGAACTTATCAGGTTTAAATTTCACTCTATACCTTTGGGTTTCCAGCAGAGATAAGGTACATTATTTCTGTATACAATCGAGAAAAGGGTGTAAATGAAAAAAGTGGCATGTTTATACACAAACCAAGAGTGTTTAACGATCCGGCCCCCAAGATTGATAAGTTGTAATTAACGAATAAACTCCGACTCACTTGAAGGAAACCGAACAGGAATATATAAGTTACTAGTTGTTCTTTCATGCAGTAGCTCTAAAACTGAAGCAATTTCAATATGAATAAATTCAAACAATACAACGATTTCGCAAGTTTAAGCAACACTAAAACTGACTCACCTCGCGTTCATAGTTTTAAACCAGTTCTTTAAACAGCTCAGTTTATATGCAATTCTGTGTTGGCCGCGGAGACAAATTATTTCATTAAATCTTAGAAAAGAGCAATTTATAATTTTCCGGCTTTTGGATACATTTTTAAAGATCCAAACTGAGCCACTGTTCGTTGTTCTGTGGGGAATACCTTCTCGACTTGTTGTCTGTCGTTGTGACAGTTTTTCATTTTGTCAAAGTTTAACAGTTAAGGAAAAGTTGTTTTCAGTGAAGAAAAGAAGAGAAAATCTCTGAATTATACAAATTTAGAATCACTGTTTCAGTTTGTACATAATATTGGATATTCGCGTGTTTGTATAAGAAGTTTGTTTCTTCACAATTTGCTATCCAGCTGTAATGAAAACATGCGATTCCACTCGCATATTATTGATAAAAGTTTGTCCTCAAAGTTCCAAAAGATTTTAAGTTTATTTCAGTTGTATTATTACATGACAAAAAAATTTCATTTTGGATGCAATGGTGCGGCAACATGAACCCCAAGAACCGAGAGAAAACTTTATGTATCGGAGACCAGTAAGTTTATATTTATCTTTTAAAGAATCAGCTACTAGTGGAAGAGTGCGCTTTACTATCTCTGTGCAGCGAGTGTTTTCATTTTTTAAACAAAAGGCGTGTACTTCTGATTAATTTCGTTTTATTAACAATAATAATACAATCACTGCTGGAAACAAAAGATAAAACCAGCTGCAGAATTTAAATTTTAGATTGAAAACCATCATTACAGAAAAAAGGCAAAGTTTAGGCGTTTTTTCTCGACAAGTTTAAATGTCGAGATAGTTACAAGAAAATGAAACTACTACTCGACAACAAATAAATAACTCATCGCTGGAGTAAATGAGTTGTCTCAAATGTTAAAAAGAAGATAAACTTGCATGTGTCTTTTTGTTTTTGAGTCATCTTCTGGATTTAAACCAAGTCAATTTCGCTTAACTTAAAAGCTACTTGCACCCCGCGGTCTCAGAAGATATTACACTTAGGCATAAAAGTTAAAAAATCGAGAAAACTTTGATTGTTTAAAAGTAAAATCGCAAAACATTGTCATTTGAGTTTCTAGCTGTATAAATTTATTCTTTTCAAGAGTATCTTAGGTATTGTCTTAATAAAAAGATGGCACATCTCTGACACAAGCATTCATATTGTTATCTCGAGTCGGTTAACTCTTTTTGACTGCACTTGATACACCGTGAGTCTGAACACTATATGTAAAGTTTTCTCACACTGTCCCTCAGGGGAAATAGATTTTCTCAAATCTTTTATTTCGGCAAAAAGAGAGAAATCTTGAAAATTACTCGTCGCGAGTTTGAAACTTCTTCTTCTCGGCAATGTTTCCGAGTGCTTTGTTACAAACACGTAATTTTGAAATTAAATTGCCGACGCCCCCCGCTCAGATCTCTGCCAAAGAACAGCTTGATAAATGATAAGAATGGAAGAAACTGCTCTGAGTTTCATCAACAATGGTTTTTCTAGTTTATTCCCGAGTGTAAATAGGCTATAATTAGCATAGAAATTGGCTTCTTGGAAATTTAAGGCCACTTCCTGATTTTTAATAAAATTCTATAAAAGGGAAACTTAATAGATTTCTAGTATTTGATTTACGCTTTTGAGGGAGTAAATTAAGGCAGAATCAAATAAAAAGTAAACCAATTTTGAACAAAATCTTGAACTTGTTAAAGAAAATTGGGTGCGGCAAACTGACTTGGGAGATGTGCTAACTAGTATCATATAAACAACGTTATTGAAACTCGAGAAAAGTTATCATTTTAGAAACAAATTGGTTTGTTTATAACCAGGGAAGTAAACCTGAGCACTCTAAAGTTCATTTAAAAACGCAACATAACTCAAAACTTGTCTCAAAGCATCTCGATATTGCTAGTTATGTTGTAAGTAGTATTTTTGGAACATTTTATCGTGAAGTTAAAATCGCTACAGACTTTTGCTTAATATATTTACACTGTTCCGAGTACTTTCAGGATCGCGTTCAGAATGAATGGATGATGCTGTGTAGCGAAAGACAAGCCGTCGAGCTTTAGAAATATTGACAATTGCGAACACCAGACTTAAAGGCGGTGATCTTTAGTTGAGCAAAAGACAAAACATCCGCGAAAGGATAACTACGATGTATCGAATGATAATTTGTGTATTTCGTCAAAACGATACAAGCAACAGCCTGCTGGAAAACAATGTTAGATTCGCAATTTTCGCCTCCTCATTTTCAGCTTTAGAATTTCATATCCGCTGCCTTTTGACGAAGTAGAATCTCTATTTAATAAATATTTAGCAACGGAAACTTTTCTCAACAACAGGTGACTAATTGAAAAAGATAGATTGCTGCTTAGCGGCCGGAAAATCGAGTTTGGTTTAATTGTCTCTGAGAGCGAAATTTGGTATTCTTTCATATGCAGTTGATCACAGTAAAAAGACTACTTACGCTAAAATATTTTTTTAAGGTTATAGAGTAGGGGCCTAGTTTTTCTGTTCAACTTCTGATTATTATTTCATCCAGACAGAACAAGCACTATTTTTTTGTTTAAAAACGTATGACTATATTTATATAATCAACCTCGTTAAAAGCAAACCATAGTTTTGTCTTTTTGTTACCCGTGAGTTCGTTTGCATGTCAATCGCTGGAGCTAATTTAAAATTTAATCTTCCTTTAAGCTAATAACTTCTTGCAGTTTCAAATAAATTTTCATCGCCGAATCCGAAATGAAGTTAAATTACTCGCTTCCCTTGAGGTGTTTTGCAGTTTTGAGTTCGAATATTTTTTATTAAATACAAAATTTGTCCGGATGTTTGTAGTATTACTGCAAAATATTAAACACCTATGTTGTTGGACTACAGTTGTTGCCATCTGCAGGTTGCTTTGAATATAAAACCCTGAACTGTGTTAATGTTTTGGACTTGGTAAAAACTTGTTTTAATCACTTCGAGCCAATATTGGTCTCAAGCTCATTAAAACGCGCCAGCAAACATTTTGCGCATGCGCATTCTAAACAAAATAATGACTCATTATCTCGTGAGGAAAGAACAAGGGAAAGTTTGAGTGTATTCAGTTGTGGTATTAATATTATCGAGGAAAATCTCTTCCATCTTTCGGCTGGCTAGCTAGTGAGCATAATGTTAACTGTTTAACAACTAGAAGCTTGGCAGTTACTACGGTATTGTTAAACTTGACTGATTTGTTTGCGTTATCCCATCATTTGCCTCTCAAATTAAGTGAAGTGCGATGCGGACTTCAGTTGTAGCGATAGCTCGGTCACTCCTTGGAGCAGTCGACATATCTATTTTCCTTATTCGCTATTACATTGCAGCAGAGGTGCAAATTTAGCGTGAGAACAAAAGGCTTGAAGAACTTTCTTTTATTTTCTATAAAAATGATCCTTTGAAGGTACGGCAATTTTCGTTTATCGGGGAAAAAATCATGTAGAATAATTAACTGTACAGTAAGCTCTGTGACCAAAACATAATTGATCCTTGGCGATAAGCAATTTATTCAAGTTTGTTAGAGTGAAATAAGTGGATTCTTTTAGACTTTAAAGGATTTAGGATTAGCGGAAGTCCTACTCCAAATGGACCTAACAAGATAGTACCATACTGTACTTAGGCTCAGGACGTTTGGAAACAATTTGTTCAAAACTTTTTGAAATATAGAAAAATGGTATTTCGAGTGTGCAAATGGTTATGCGAGTATGTTCACTTAAACAAATTAGATTGGGCAAAACTTGTTTTTTCAATTTGATATTAACCTGGTGTCAAAATCTTGTTGTATATAAGAACTTCCGTGGACTTGTTGCATGGACAAACTAGGAGGTACCAGCTATATTCCTAACCCTCTGCGCTCTCCTGCCTTAATGGTTCTGGCATCTACAGCTGAAGCCGCTTGCACTTCAACTTCTCCAGGTCCAATGAGTGAATATCATTCTATATACTCTTCTTCCAGTGGGCGATATCTGGACTCGGAGACAGTCCATAGGATGGCATTTAGCTCCTCCCCTTACCAGCATCGAGCGCAGTTTGCACTATACCACGGACAGCCAGGTGAACATTACTCTGACAGAGTTCAACAAGAATACAGTTCTCATTTCTTACAGCTTCATCCACATTTAGCTGGAAGTCTGTTACATGCTAAGAGCAGTGGTCCAGGGTCATCCTTTCATGGTACCGGGGCGTTTCGGAGGGTAGGACCAACCCATGACCATGCATTTCCCTTCCATCCACTGCAACACCAAAGGGGTTTGTTGGAAAGGGACCAGCATTTAGAGGAAAGTCATTATGGAAACACCATCAGTGACAGTGAGTGTAGTACTGACAGACTGTCCAAAGAGAGAGTTTCACCTCAAAGTCCTGATGGGGTCTTTGAGGAATGCCCCAATGGTGAACGGGCAGAAAATTGTAGCCCGCAAAGTGCAGCTTCATATGATTATGAAAATACTGGAACAAGGATAAAGGAAGTCAATACAGCAGTTGTGAAAATGGAACAGGTTGAAGATGGGAAGGGCGAAGAAAAAATAATTGATGAAGAAATTATCCTAGAAAAACGTAAGTTGACAATTGTTTTGCTATTAATTAAAAATTTGACTGCTTGAATTGATCCTACTTACTCAAGATTTTTAGTCTTATGTTGGAGTTGTAGGAAAGGAAAACTCACATTTTACAAGGGAATTCATTATTTTATATGGTAATACAAGTACTTGACCAGTGCAATGGATAATAATAGTTATATATGCAGTAATTTTTGCCCAAGCATAAATTCAAAATATACAACACCCAAATTTATAAAAAGATAAAAAAGAATTTAGCTGACAGCTATGACATAAAAAAACAAAACAAATTCTTCCTTGATAGAAAAATTAAGCAATTCTACCTGGTAGATTATACTGTCATCTTTTCTGATTATATCCTGTTTTTGGTTTAATTGTACTTTTGGATTGATCCTGTATTTTTTTATGTAGCAAAAACTTCGTTTTGATACCACATTCAATCAAAGAATACAAAAAGTTGTATTTTTTTAAAAAAAAATTAACATTAAGTAATTCTGTAAAAGTGAGTGTTTAGCTTTTGAAATTTATTCTGTTGGGTTATTGGTATGTAAAATCAACTTTTTTTGAAACTGTGGATTTTCTTTGTATATTTTTCTAAAAGTCACTTCATATGGCAAAAAGGAGAAGAGTGACATAATAAAGACAGTCTAAGTGTCTTGTTTTCAGGCCTGTTCATTTCCCAAGAAGTTGTTATTGTAGTTTACTTAAAACTGAGTTTAAAGTAAACATCAAAATGGAGTTCCCACTGCAAAGAGTTTACAAAATGAATAAGTGAATTTATTTGAAAAGTTTTTAAATTTTCTCTTAAATAACTGTTCAGTGTTTTTTCATTCAAACTCTTCCATTAAATTGTTCAGTTTTGGGTTAGCAATATCAAAAATTTAAATTTCAGAGAAAATCACTCAGCCAGGCAAACGAGATAATGACAGCTTTGTGAGACATGACGAATTCCTGTCTTTTATTATGAAAAGGTGTAAATTTTCTTTTTGAATAAATAAATTATTTATATTTAAAGCAAAAACAAAACTTGAAAAATCATAATTTTAATACAAAGAAATAAAAATTTTAGTGCCTTATTTGTAATTGTTTTAGTCTTTAGCCAACTATTAATAAGCTTTAGCTTCAGTGTGCGGAAAACATGTAAGTCTGAATTCCAAAAAGTCCTTTTAAGAGCAAAACCTCGAGAGATAAGAAAACTTGGACTGGTGTTCATATTGTTCAAATCATGTCAATTGTAAATATTGAGAATTGTTTAGAGATGGATATGAGTAATATACTCCCTGAGGAGTCTGCGACATCTGTTTCATTTGCATAAGAATTAGAAATACTCCTGGCCTTTCTGAGTTGCCATGGTTGCCCAAAATTATCCTGTTTGACTGAAAATAGGGATACATTTTCATTTGTGTTTCGAGTCCCTGAGGTGATACAAAATTACTGGTTGTAAATGAACTTCAGCTAAAATATCAGATTTGAAAACTGGAAAAGTTGAATTAAGTTTTTTATAGGTTTTATCCTATGTAAGATTTTTGATTGTTGATTTACAATGTCATTGGCAATTTTAATCATCGTACACCCTCCTCCCAAAATATATAAGAAACAGTGGATTAAATGGGGCTCATATTTTACAGAACTGTTTTGTGAGGATGAAGATTTACCTCCACTCATCAGTGCCAATTTTTTTCCTGTTCATATGAGTTATTTATTTGCTTACACAGGGATGCAATTGAAAATAAAATGAAATCTCTGCTGAAAATAATTACTTGAATCATAATAGTTATTCATCAACGAAATTTCTTAAACAAAAATTTAATAAAGGCTTTTTAATATAGATTTTGTTGCATGTTTGCAACTGCTGCCAAGTTTCAATCAATTATTCAAGCTAGCCATTTCCTTATGGCATTTAATGAAATACTTCTTGAGTGAGCAAAGCCAGTATTTCTTTGTCAGATTGAATTGCCCCAGGCCGTTCCAAGTTTTGTCCAAGATAATTGAAAGTTCTTTTTGTTTTGCGTAAGCTTCCAAATCTGTTTGCTTAGCTTGGTGTGGTTCTTGTAAGTCAAGCTTTACATACTTGTAGGAATTTAGCCTTGAGATCAAAATGAAGTGTTGTGAAGTTGTTTGTAACATTGTGGTCAGTTTTTGATGTGAACATAATAAATGTTTTTGATATCTCAGGAGGTTTAAATTTTAGCTTAAATTTGATTATGTATTCAGTACAAATTGTTACAATATGTTGCGTTGCTAAGTCAGAAAGTTGTAACCATCTTCCTTCAAAATCTTTATAATGCAACATTTTGTAACAATTGCCAAATGTAAAAGTGCTTATATGACTTACAGGGTTTTTATGTTATTTTAAACTTTATTTTGAATAAACAAGTATTCTCAAATTTTTCTTGGTTTCACAACTTCTTTGCTATAAAATCAAGCTTTAAAGTTCCCATGTTGGTAATTTTCAACAAAGATTACCGGAAGTTGCTAAGTCTAGGTCCAGAACACGTCATGATGTAACTTCATGACTCATCAATTCTTCATTTCACTCTTTCATTGTATTTCCATACAAACCTTATCATTTTTTGGTTTGTTTATGGTTTGTTTATGCCAAAAAATGATCGGTTTTGTATGGAAATACAATGAAGCACTGAAATAAATTGGTGGGAAGAGTAGAAGATTCCTGAAGTGGCGTCATATGTACCATACCCTCAAAGTTTGATTTTGGGGCAAAAATGTGATGGAATCATATTTTTTTAGGATGCTCTTCTACGCATTACTAAAACTGAAAAAAGAAAAAAAAATGATGTTCACCATATAGACACTTTACAATATCAGTGTACAGTTTTATAGTTTAGTAGTTTATTATGCTAAAATAATT
>JAOCPT020535414.1:0-30247 GCA_026546935.2 Palythoa grandiflora | reverse complement strand
CCCCCCCCCCCCCCCCCCCCCCCCCCCCCCCCCGCCCCCCCCCCCCCCCCCCCCCCCCCCCACGTTGAATTATAAAGGGAACTTTATGTTCCAATATAATAACATGTGTTACAGAACTAGTTTCTACATATCAAACCAGGTATTTTACTTAGTAAAGAATACCATTAACAGGTTAGAGACCAGCCAAATCAGAAAAGGTAAAATCATGTTTATTTTGTTTAACAATTTTCCGTCGGTGCAGAAATGTTTCTAGCCCCCCACTATATAACAGACAAATTATGCAACTCACGAACTATAGTGAACGTTGAGGGAGATGGAGTACTGAGCCTTTGACGTCCGGCAATGGAAGTTAAGCGGTACCAAATCAATTTTTGGACGGCCCCTAGGGCCTAGTTTAAATGTCGAACTTCACGTGTCGAATCTAGATTCGAAACATGTGAAGTTCAACGTCTGAATAGGACGAAAACTCTGATTTGAAAAAAGTTATTTATTCGACAATAATTCCACGAATGCAGACAGCGTCGGAGATATAATGGTGATTGAACTAATGGAGTGCGGTGTGGTCTGAAATCATACGTGTGACTTCAAACTCAAACGAGCGCGTGGGGCTATGTTTCAGTGAATTCAGACCAAAATTGCACGAAATAAAGTTTAATTACCACTTATTACAACAATTTTGAAATCACACAAGAAAAGGTAAAAATCAGCGCCTTTAATTAATTTAATTAGAAAACAAACATGCGATTTAGAGTTCAGTATAGTGCAATTTAGGAATTAATCACACCGCTCTGAGCCAATCAGATTGCACAAACTGACTATGATTTCAAAATGGATTTAATAAACGAGGTAATAGATAGTCGGCAGACCAGGCGCGAAGGACTATTTTCCCATTATATCCAACATGACGTGAGTGGAATAATATGCTTTACTATTAACTAATTACTTAATAGGTGAGTCAAAATAATTATTGAAACTTTCGCCAAAGCAAAAGTTGTCATTTATCAAAATCTACACGAAAGTAATCTTGCGGGTGTTCAGTTTGACGTACGCACCGAAAAACCTCGCGCCTTTGATGTGAGTCAATCGAAGACTCTACCGGAGACAGGGCTTCTAATTATTGAAAATGGTTTGTAATGGCGAGGTGAACGCAAGAAGCGAAGAACTACAGCATCATTTACTTTAATTGACAATAAACAATTGTTGGACGACGTTGAGCAAAATATCGTGATTTGTGTTAGTGACAAGCAGATTCATTTTGCTGATGCCGAAGGCTGAGGAGAATAATTTAATTACAAAACTGAAACGATATTTTTCGACCACCAAGCTCAGTAATTGTTTTGTCATTCGATGACTGAATTTTCTTTTTCTAATTTTGTGGGAAGCGACAATCTGTACGTGCACGTTGTGTAGTAATGACTGCAATATCTTCAGTTATTAATGCGAGAATTTGTTGTGTCAAAACTACGCATGATTAGTGTTATATTTGCAACTGTATCCGCCAAATGCAGACGGTAATGCGCATGAGCAATGTCATATTTGTAGGTCACGTGGTGGGCCCTAAACTACACCAATGAGAAAGAAATAAAAAATCCATCGAGTGACAAGTGACGTTTTATTCACGACTCCACTGCCTTGCCTACCTATGAAAACAATTCCGTTACTTTTCCAAATGGTCCAGATACTAGAAAATTATAAATAAACTGGATAAAAATCACGACACTTTTTATTACAAACATGTTTCGGTGTTACTAGTACTCACTGCCCGGACTCACGGCCATCGCCAGTGCAACTAGAGATTCGTAAATGAGTAAATATGTAATGTTGAAAAAATCGGAGAATACAAAAAACCAGAAAAAAACTAATATTTGTATTATAAAGAAAGATTAATGTTGATATGCTTAACTTGGCTATTTAAACCGGGATTTTCACGGTTGATATGAACAGCCTCTTCTATTTTTAGCGCGAATTCCGTAACGGCGGAATCCAAAACTTGAAACTAATGCTTTGAACAAAGTTGAGAACATGCTTCGTTGCGCTCCAAGTGTTTATGAATATGCGAGGCTGCTCTAGCCGATACGAGATGTTCATTGACGCGCGTTTATTAATGCTGCTTATTGATCTTTCCTTCAAAAGGTATCGCAATAATATAAACATCCAGATAGTTTTCAATTTATTTAAAATTGTCAGTTTTTTCAGTGTTAAGGAACCTATCCCTAGTGATCTGCGCGCAGGCGTTATTTATAAATTCTCGTGTGCTTGTTTTACAGCCAGCTGTGTCATAGAAAGTCCGACACATAACCACGCGCGTCAATGAACATCTCGTATCAGATCAGCCTCACACATTCATACACACTTAGAGCGCAACGAAGCATGTTCTCAACTTTGTTCAAACGATTGCTTTCAAGTTTTGGATTCCGCTGCGACGGAATTCGCGCTAAAAATAAAAGAGGCTATTTATATCAAGCGTGAAAATCCTAGTTTAAATGGCCAAGTTAAGCATATCAATCTTAAGCTTTCTTTATAATACAATTGTTAGGATTTTTTTCAACCATATATATTTACTCGCTTACGAATATCTAATTAGTTGCACTGACGATGCCTGTACTGCCAAAAGATGTTTGCAATAAAGTGTCGTGATTTTTATCAAGTTTATTTCTTATTCCTCGAGCTCTTTTTATTCTTAACTGGATATTTAAACTGCTCCCGAGGAACTGCTGAGAACCCTAGAACAAGGGGAGAACGTTAAACTTTGTTTTATTGTTCCAATTTCAGCTTTTGGCAATTTGCAATGAATGTTTTGCTTTTACTGGTGAAAAATTTTTCTGTTCGCTTTAAGACAGCTCCGTTAAATTAATTATTGTGGCTCTGGTGACGGGGTTTATTCCTTAGGGCCGGGGACTGGGTAAATTGCCCAGCTGTAAAGACGGCTTTTCCCGGCTGCTTTCAGCATCACAACTGAAAGATTTAAAATGTTTTAAATTTAAGGCCTTGCATAAACTATGCCTGGGTGCCGAAACTAAATGCCCTCCGACCCCTGCTGGTGCATCTACTTAAGGATTTTTTCAACAGAAGGTTTATTTCATTGATGAAAGCTCAGTGAGCCAAAGAACACTAAGGAAATATAAAAAGTAAAGTTTGTATTATTTACAATCTTTTTGCATTCATTTAGGTCACCAGGAAAGTCGGCCCTCAGCAGAGTTGGTCACGTCTCTGGATACCACATAGCAATACGCAACTGGTGTTTTCACGTGTTGAAAGAAGCAAAGCGAGGCGATGATTGTTTGCAGAATCATCAACGTTTTGGATGTAGATTGGTGACAACAAGACACAAAAACCTAGAACAAAGTTGAATATCAACCTGGTATATCGTAATCAAATACGATACAATAAAACAGGGAAATTTTAATTTCTTTTCTAAAACTTCGCGGCTTCCTGTTGGAAATCTACTTTCAAAACGTTGATAATTCTGCTAATACTCATCGCTTTGCTGTGCTTCGTTCCACACGTGAAAACACTGGTTAACTCGCTCACCAGCTCCTCCTGCAATGGGCCTATCTAAAATATCAGAAAAATATCTTATTTCATAATCTTTTATTTACTTCCATTAAAAATATATTTTCCAGAACTTTCCAGGACCGATACTAATTCTCAACGATTCCAGACCTGGAATTTTGAACTTTTGTTTTTCCAGGACTTTCAAGGTTTCCCAGTAAGCAAACAAACCCTATTATTATAACTATTTGGGATATGCTCAAACTAAAAAAGATAACATTTAAAATGACATTCAAGACACAAGTTTATATTGAAAATAGTGTTTTAATTCTGGAACCTTAAAATTATACAACACTAACATGGCATTAACAAATTTATATATTATAAGTTTATTTACAAAGCCAATTCCCTGGCTGCAAGGTTACTTGACCTGCTTTTGGTGATATAATATTAAAAATCATTTCTATATAGAACTATAAAACAATTCCAGTATTAAAAGTACATTTTCTCTGTTTAAAAAGAATAACAATTTGATTTAATTTTAAGAAGAGTCCATTTTGTCAACTTTTCCAACAATTTTTCCCTCGTAAGTTGGAAGTTCAACAGTGTCATCCCTAAATTCCTCCCAAACAACCGCACATTCTCTATCTCCAGTTTCCCTCTTGAAGTAGTATCTGTAAAAATAAATAAAAAACAAGAAAAAGGATTAATGAAGAGCAGCAACGTTATGCTCATTTTATTTGAATTTCATGTCAGGGTTGCCACTATTTACTGGATGTGAAACTCAAGTGCTTTTCCAGAACTTTTTCAAGTAAATCCAAGCCCTTCTCAATCAAATAAAACTTCAATGCTTTACTCATTTTTTTCATAAATAAATTCAGCAAAACACATACTATATTAACAAGCTTAAGAAGATTTCTTGCTGGACAAAAATTACGCCTTCCGAAGTTGCAGTTTTTGATTTGTCACATCAAAAATATTTTATCAAACAGCTTTTTTTTTTTTATTAATTTGGAAGTAAATAAAGAAACATTTTGCCCATTTGAAGATTTTCAAGGACCACAACCCAAATTCAAGGACTCTTCAGGGCCTGGAATTTTTTTTCTTAATTCCAGTACTTTCCAGGATTTTCAAGGGCTGTGGCTACTCTGTCGTGTTTCCCTTAATTCTAAAGGCAGCATAGTTGGAGCAGTGGTAAGAACTCTGCCTTCCAACCACAAGGTCCTGGGTTTAAACACAAGCTCAGCCAAGCACTGAAGTTGTGTGACCTTTTCTGCCAAAGTTGACTCCAACTTTCCATCCTTGAAGTAAAATAAATAGCAGCTTTTATGCTAGATTAGAGTCCCATTCAGTGGGAGTTAATGACTCACATCTTCAACACTATAGAAACCAGAAATAAGAACCAGCTCCAATGGGCCATTAAGCATCCTAAATTGATTTAAATCTCCTTATTAGAGTACACTTTCAACTTAATGTTCCAAAGAAAAACAACTTATTGTAGATCCAATATTTTGTCAAGAAATAAAACATTTTATGAGGGTCCGGTCAGATGACATATCTTAAAACTATAGAAATTGTGTAAGCTATTTTTATTTCAGTACTTGTTAACTGTTAAACTTTGCTTCTTGATCTGCTTAAATAAGGCTTTCCAATATTTGATGTACTGTATTATATTACGTTGTTTAAGATCCTACTTTTTGTTTTTGGCTGGTTATTCTGTGTCTGGAGGTTCACCCAAACTACCAAACATTATAACTCTGTATCTACACAAATGCTTACCTAAACCGACCTCTCTTTGAGATCATTGTTTTGAACTGCCCAAGGGTTACGCTTTTACTGTCAAATGATGTTCTATAAGGGATTGGTTCACCCCACATATAGTACGTGATGACTGTATTGTTCCGTTTTTCTTTCGACCTTGTTGCATTACTAAAACCACTGTCTCTACTCCTTGAATCACTATGAACACAGGAAGCTGATGATGGAACTGATGACATAGTTGATGACCCTAGACATGATGGTGCAGGTCTGTGGTCAAATGAAAGCACTGAAGGACTACAGCTTGAACAATCGGTTGCTGAACAGCAGCATGAAGAAGAGCTGGCTTTGTCTCGATACGACATTAAATCACTATCATCCACCTGCCGAGATCTGTAAAAATGAGGGAGAAAAACAAATGAATACCTGAACTTGACTGTAATGAAGTTACACTGATTCAATCTCCAGATGGTTATAAGAGCTTTATTGGCAGAAATGTATATTGTTTATATACAGTAACTGCCATTTGCTTTTTTCTGTCTGATTAAAAACAAGAATTTAAAGACTCCCCCCTTTGGTGAACCGGATGATGTATTTTCCTAGAATTAGTCTCCCTCTAAAAGTTGACGGTTTCTTGCATCACCAAATGCTTTAGGCACCCCTACATAATAAAAAAAATCATCCCACCCAATGCAATATTCTCCTCCATACACAACCATACATGGGCAAAAAAGCCTTGCAGCTACGACTCCATGTGGCTCAATGTTTTTATTCAGTACAAATAACGACAAAAATGCCCTCTCTCAAAAACAAGCTACAAACCTCTGCTTTTGTTTGCCCCTTTTTTGGTTTTGATCTCTTTCTATCAGGCGTCTCTTCACTTCTTCCAACATGGTCCCAGGTTCTGGTTGGGGCAGCGGCGGCATGAGGGGATCTTGAGCAACTGGCTGACTGGGCATGTTGCTTGGATAACGATCTGAAGATTTGCTGCTTTGTTTTTTAGAACAGCTTCTAGAAGACACTGAATGTGATGGGTAATGGTGTTTAAGTCCCTTTTGGTCTCTGCTTCGCTGCCGCTGAAGTTCATGTCGCTGCAACTCCTCTTGACCTTGCTCCATCCACTGAAGAATTCGGTGATGATCAACAGTAATCATTCGAAGGTTATCATCTCGTGGAATCTGTTTTATCTCTTCATCAGCCACAGCATCAAGCTGGTCATTGATATCAGGAGAATCCCACATTTGTTCAGTATTTTCTGCTTCCTGTTTGGAAGCCTTTGAGCCAGAATGGGAATGCTGACTAATTTTGTTTGTGTTCCCACTACTAAGACTGTCTCTGATTGTAGATGTTCCATTAGTCGCACTAGCTCTACTGTACGATGAGCTATGATGTGACCCACTGCTTAACGATCTTGTCTGTTCATACATGGTACTCAATGGTATTTTGTCTAGAATCTTCTTATTGCTGATAGCTCGATCCAAAATTGACATTCCTTGACCAGCCTAATGAGGAAAATTACTAACAGTTACTATTGATTTTCATTGGTAGCCTTCAGCTTGTTAGTAACTGGACATGAAAGCCTTCACTTTTTCATGTAAACCACAACAACTCCAGGCTCTGGCCCTGGAGTGACTTTTCATTTATCTTGAAAATGTGCTGCTTTAGTAACATAAAAAATATTTTTAAATAATTTAACACTAATAATAATAATAATAATAACCATAATAAAGTTATTCATTTTGCTATAGTAATACTAATAATAACAACAATAATAATACCAATAACAATAAAAGCATTTCTTAAGATTACAGTATAGTTTAACTGTAATTGTAATTTGAAAGCTAAACAATATCTCTCATTTTTTATGCTTTAGGAAAAAAACACTGGGTTCTCAGAAGAAGTTACAGAATTTGACAGCTGTTTGGACAAACGTAGTCACCTCTAGTGGCTGCATAATTTCTCTTTGACTTAAACAAAACTTTGCATGTAAAAATAGATTATGGCTGCCTGTTGATAAATGTTAACCATCTGTTGAAATTTGTACTGAGAATCCCAAAACATTACTAACAATATCTTAACCTAACTTTTTTGCTGGCAATGTTATAACTCAGAGCAAATAGATTTTATAAATAGTTGTTTCTTTTTGTCAAGGTAAACCAAAGCTCTTTTGAAGGAAATTTGGACAGTAATTCCAGTACTTGCAGTAAAAAGTAAAACTATGATGTTACCAAGATGTTTCTTAAATTTACCTCTGACATTCTTCCAGTATGCCTTCGATCATAAACTCTTTCATCTCCATGTCTGTCACTTTCTTTCTTTACAATTTCTACTTCTTGGTTGTCCTCTGTCATTTCAGCCTTTATTAAAAATAAGTCAAATAATTTCACTTAATAAATATGAAAATTGGTTTTAAAAGTTTTTAATTTTGACAAGGCATTTTCATTTACTTCAGTCAAATTACCATGTGTCATATATTGGAAAAATATTTTAATAACAAAATTGCAACGACTGACCAGCAGTTAAATATGACTGAAAATGTAAAAATTTAGTGCAAATGCTTAAAATTTTTATGGCAACATTTATTTTTTTGTTTTTACTGGGACATGACATTTTCGTCTCCCTCAATTGTATCTCCTTGCTCAAATCAAACTACCCTCAATTTCTCATCTGCCCCAGGAATAATAGGTTCATCTCTGGTGTAATAACCAAGGGTTGGAGTTAGGGCACAGTTTTGTGTGTAGTGCATCCTGTGACGTCAGCTGTGATTATTATGCGGGAGATAGACCAAATATTAGGTGCCTACAACTGAGCATTTAAATTGAGTCTCTCAAAAGTAAGATTTTAACTGAGCCAGATTGAGCACTTTTCAGATCACTGGAAAGCACTGAACTTTTAAAACCATGCTCTTTTAGCTCTTCCATACAACCACTGAAAATAGCAGTTTTCAAGCTAAAACTCAAAAAAATTAAATTAGCACATTTTTTTATTCTTTCTGTGAAAGTTCTAAGAAACTGAATGAACAACAAAATCCTTTTCTTTCAACTTACCATGGAATGAAGGAATTCCCAAAAAGTTCAGAGAGCTAAAATGTATAGTTCACTGTTCAAAAAGTGCCAGAATGTGAGAAAGCCTCATTTCGGTGTGAGAGAGTGAGATTCCATCAAAATGCACAATGCTTGAGAAATCTGCTACAGTTTGTAATTTAAGTACCTATAACTCTAACCTATAAACATTTATTTTCTACTTACTTGCTGTTCTTGTTCTCTCTTTACTATTTCAAGTTTTTCTATAAGAATTCTGGCAAATTCTTCCCTCGGTAGAGTTCGTCTTTCTTTAGATGCTTTCTGTGTTGCCTAAAAATAAATTAAAGACTTTAATGACCTTGACATATAGCTTCAAAACACTTAATTAATAAAAGAATGGTGAAAATTGTATATAAGTAATTGCAATAAAATTTAAATAGTCCCACAAAACCGATAATCATATCAAGTGTGAAGTTTTGTTTAAATTATCAAATTGAATAAATATAACTTTACAATTACACTGATTTAGAATGAACTTAACTTCCACTTCACTGGAGTTTAACATAATATTATTCACCTGTGCCTCCACCACAAAGTGGCACAGAGGTGGATGAAATGTAATTTCAAGGCAAGAAATGCTTTTCGTTTGGTTTAACCCACAGACATTTTTCTGCTACACTGATTAAATCAAGCTTTATTTGTTTACTTAAACATTTTGGTCCAAAAACTGATTTTACCCTGAAACAATTACAATTTAAATTTAAGTTACACAGCATGGAAAAAAGTTTATTTACACCTTTTGGACCAAAGTCCTTCTTTAGGATAATGTATAATTTACCCTAAATCAACTTTAAATCTTAATTTTAATAGTTTCTGCTGAAACACCTTTGCAGCCATCTCCATTTTACCCTGGATGAAATCAAAAGAAATCTTTCTAATTTGGGTTGAGCAAAAAAGTAGAGGTCGCACTCACCGGAACAAATTTGTTTAAGTTTGGAAGACCACTGCTTTGCATTATCTTTTGAGAACCACTTGACTTGTGCCTTCTGTTGCCACTACATTTTGAATAACCATCACTACTGCAAAAGTAAAGTAAAAAAAATAACAAAATTAAACAGGATAGTGCCTTCAAAATGAAAACATACTATAGATACGAGACTCATATAACTAGAAAGTTATGCAAACAAAAGATTAAAAGGGGTCAATATAAAACTGCAATAGATGGAAATTCAGCTATAAACTGGATTCTTAAAGGATCATCCTTTCCTTATTTACCTAATACAAATCAATATGTAATGGTCAAATAAAAAAAACAATCAAATTCTCTGGGTGAGAATTTCAAATTCATATTACACAGGATTTTAAAAGACTACAAAGAAAACAAACACTTGAAAACCTCTGCATTAAGTTTTATTCAAATCAAACAATCTCCAGAAAACATTTTATTTTGTTAGCAAGATCCAGGTGAAAAAAGTTTGTTTTCACAAATTAACAACAACAGTATTTCTTAAGTATGGTTTGACTAAATTTATTCTCATATGATAAAACCAAAAATTCAACTTGCAAATATAAAGACAAACCCAATTATATAACATTTATTCTGATCTCTTTTTGTCAGTAGAAATGTATGATACTCACTCAGTGGTAACAGACATGGAATCTTCAGTCAAACCTCCACTTGATATGCTCTGGTTTTCTGATTCTCTCACAGACTGCAGGGGAGCCGATGGGTAATAATACGGGGAGTGAAGTCCTTTGACTGAAAACTGTAAGGCATTCCTAAAGAGAAATAAAATTGAGCTAAATAAGTATTCAATTAATGATCTAGCAACAATAAGATGTAACACATTTACATTAGACTTTTTCCTAAAGATTTGTATCTAAACAATAAATTTAAGGGAAAAATCACAACAGTGATTGTAATTACTGGGACAAAATAAGATTTAATAAATTAATTGCTGTAAAATTATTCTTTTTACACTTCATAAAATTCTTGCACCTCATAAAATCATTTCTATTTACAATTTATAAATAAAGAAAATACTGGCAGCTGCAAAAGTGAAATATTAATGACATAAACATAGCATTTTTTAACCAATGCTGCAATGGAGATTGCAGACCTTACTATACAGTTTTTCTAGCTTTTGGGATCAAACTTCACTTAATCTCAAGTGTTTTTATAGTGTCATACAAACAATAATCTGTGATAGAGTTTGAAATGGTAGATAAAATGGAAGATAAAAGAGCAACATTGAGTTGAAGAGGATGTCAAGTAGCATAATTAAATTTTTCAAATTAAGAAGGAAATACAAGCTGTGCTTACTAAAAAAATGACTTGGAAAGGAAATAAAAAAAAATTAAAAAGGTCAATTCTCACAGACTTTTTTCAATCACAGTTTTCTTTGCAGTTTAAATAATGTCTCATGGGAAATACATCTGTTATAATAATAAACGACACTGCAACCCTATCTAAATAATTTATTGAAACACTACCCCTGACCTTTTAAACCACAAAAGTCTGATTAACACGGAGAGCTTTTCTGAGCTATATCAGACCCCTTTCTACCATTTAAAATATGATTATTTAATTGATTTCATAGTTAGGCTACAGAATTACAATATATGTTTATAAATCTGCAGGTCATAATCTCCATTCACTGCACAGAAAGAGTTAAAGGAGTCTGTGTGTGATCAAAACATAACTATTGGTAGATCTAGCAGCATGATACTATGGACAAGGAATTAGATAGCTTCATGGTCACCCATAGCTTGACTTTACACTATCATCTTGAGAATGGAGTGTATCAACATCTTTCAATACATGGTGTTAATTATCCTCAATGAACCAATGAACGAGCTGCCCTTTGCTCTTCAGATGCCATCTCAGATAGTTTTCTTTTACAAAACCTAATATGATAGCAATGCACTGCAATAGGTTTGCACAAGGCAATTAAAACAATATTTTGCCTCTGCAAAGAAAAGCTTGTCAAATATCAGTAGATTTGTATTACATATGTTTCAAGACAGCTCTGTGATTTCAACTATTTGTTTGTTTTGGAGCAAATCGTTTATTTTTCTTGACACATTTTATATCATGGAACAAATCCGATTTAGAATTTTGTGTAGCTGCCGACACAAATATTCTCAAATGAAGAAGAATCTTTACGTGTTGTTTTTTACTCAGTTTCATATTTAAATTATTCGTATATCGAAGCGGGGATTCCACACAATAATTCGGCGTGTTTTCATTTATGTGATACCAATACATCAAGTATCTCAAATCTAAACGACCTATAGCGACATTCACACCCTCTCTATATTCCAAGTACCAATTCTCCGAATGAGTAGTATTACAAGTAGACTATTTTTGTCTGGTCTTCACGAAATAACATAATAATACCTTGACTGTAATCTCCGACTTGTTTGACGGTAATAACAAAACAACGGCAAGGAAGATTTATAAGATTTTGGGTACAAAAATCCATGCAAGTAACCGAATCTCGCAAAACTGATGTTGCGATACTCCATGGGCTGGGATTTCACAGCGAGAGTCTGTTTTCTTTTTCAGACTTAACTAAACAATCGCGTAAGTTCCAGTAGTAAAAATAGAGATTTGAGTTGAATATGACAATCAACTCTTGAGTTCTAAATTTATCCGGGGGTCAAACAACTTATCCATAATCGCTGAAAAGTAACATATTTCGGAACCCGAGAAAGTCGTCTCTCTAACTCCCACGTCAATTTCTCGCACCGAACTTTTTAACAATTTAATCAGCTAGCAATACTTCCGATAATAAAGATCTTATATGCTCCGAAAATTAAAAAGAAGGTCAATTAATTCGTCCACTAACATACAAACTACCGCTAATTTACATTTCAAATGGTTTGGAAACAAGTTGACAAACTTCAATATGAATTAGGCTCTTCAACAATTCTCAACAAGTACAGGAGCTATAAATAAGTGATCGCCGATATCAGAATGTAAACTTGTTCTCGCATCTTAAATTCATCATTGATAAATCAACTACATGCACTAACAACCAGTGGAGCAAAACAAATGCTAAACGAGAAAGTGTACTGCTTTACGCTGTTCAAAAACAATGTGTATTTTCGACGGTATTATTTCTCAGCTAACTCAGGGATATTTTTAGATTAAAGTTCTAAACTGTAGTGAAAGTTGAAGAGATTTGTCAAAATCTACAAATATTCTTGTGTAATCTCAGTAGTAGCTACTCACCGCGCGCGACTGAGCTGAACTCCTGTTTTTCCACCAATTCCTGTTTGCCGTGTACTTTTTTGTTCAAAATTATCTTCCTCAATATCCCCTAAACCAAGTTCTTTTTCTTCCAGTAAAGGAGGCAGATAACTCGAATGAAATTTTCCGACACAATGGCGATCATAGAGTCCTTTAGGCGAATCGAAGCCGGCCAAAAATGACGGGTAGTAATTGTTTTTCATGTTAGAGAGAGCCATTGATAGAGCTTCATCAAAAAGGTGACAGTCAACCACAGAATCGTTCATTTGCTGAGAAATCTTACTTCTAGTAGCGTCCCTTATTTCTAGTAATGGATAATTTTTAGACTGATAATACTTCTGCAAAATCGCTTTGGCTGCGGCAGAGCGAACTTGAGGTGATGTAGGTGCCATTCGCTTGTACTCCTCGCAATCGTTCCAGAATTCCAAAAGAATTTGACAGTTTTTGCCCTGCAAATAATTATAAAACAACTTAAAACCCTCAGCAGTGTTCAATGTATCCAGCAAATCTGACGACCAGCGTTCTACTGGCGGAGTGCACGTCTCAATTCCTTCAGGTTCAAATCCAAGTGGGGCAAGCTTATCTTCATCTGAACCGTGTGCAAAAGCATGAGAATTTATCAATTGCTTATTCATCAACCGTCGAGGTGTTAAACTTGGTCCATGAAAATGTTCGGGTTTATTGGAAAATGCTGACTGTTCTTTGGCAAGTAGAGTTTCTGCTGAATCTTCAGATCCGGCTGGGGCCGGCCTCATATTCATTGGAAACTCACTACTCGCCGACGAGTCAATTTCACGTGTAGATTTCTGTTGTTGGTGAATTAGTGCTAAACTCAACTTGTGCGGGTCAATCGAGCTCCTTTGCTCATTTTCCATCGCAGTAATTCTTCGATAACATTTGAATGCATCCAGAAAGAAGCAAGTTACAAAATGCGCGGCAGTTGTTTGGTTCAATCTTCAGTTACAGAAGAAATGCCTCGCAGAAAGATCAAAAACACCGACCCTTTGCCTCAAAGCAAATATTCAAACACACATATATCAATTGCGACGCTTCGATGGGCCTCTCAAAATGTCTTTCGACTGGGACTTTCCATAAAGATTCGATCCACACACGGTATGCGATGTTTTGCTGACTCTAAGCAACTAAAACTTCGAAACGGCTTCTTGCGGGAGAAAACTTGTAAACTGTTCAAAGACGCTCCGCATTTGTCTTGGAAGTGTTTTGAAGTGCGGCAGTTCCATTTCCCACTTCAAAAGAAGCCGCTATGAGAGGCGGCGTTTGGCTGATCAATCCCTAGAGAGCAGACGTCACAGCGAGTGCGCAAGCCGCACCAATCACAACACAGAGCGCAAGTCTACCCTCTATAACACGTGCTTGTTGCCAAAATCACACATGTTGACGGGCATTTAATTAAGTGCAGCTGTTGAACCGTTTTCCGACAGTAGTGCCCATGAACTAAGGCAAAATCAAAGCGAAGAAAGAGTTTTTTTTCCTTTGTGTTGAAAACCTAAACTTTTTTTCAATTATTCTCCGCGGACTTCAAAACTTAAGTGAGTTTGATTGTTGAAAAATACGGTTTAAGTGCGGGAGAAACGACCTCTCCGCAAAAACGATTCAGTGACTCTCATTACGAATTTGAAGGCCAGAAGCGGCAAAACCAAAGGGTATCCGTGTCAATCAAAATTGACAAGTCTTGTGTGATTATTGTTTTGTTGGCGGGGAAATTTGTTTGTTATATTCTAATCAGCATTCGCTTCATAGCTTTGAAATGATTCTATGCAAGAGTATATTATAGCCAAATTGATGTGTTTTCGGACCGCTTTCTCCCGCCATTAAGCTTTTGCCATGTCGCCGAAAATGCTTGCATCATTTCACTTGACTCAAGCGGTCGATTTCCAAGCATATTATTATTCAAACTATCTGTTAATGAAATTTTTTATTTGATGAAGTGGCCGCTGTGTGCAATTCACTTAACAACTTATTGGCTATATTACGCCGTAATATTTTTCATGTCTTTGAAGCATATAAAACACAGCCTGTCGGTAGCTTTGCACTGTGGCTTAGTTGAAATTGAGTTTAAAGAGCCATAACATTACACGCTCTTCGGGTTTCACTAATTATTCAGACTTGCGTTCGTTTTGTTTTACAGGAGAATGTTTACCACGGTCATTTGGAAGCAAAAAGAAGATTATTTTGCAAGGGTTACATAAACATTGCTCAAGTTTGAACGAATTGTGAAGCTAAACCGTTTACAAATGACAATCACTTATCAAGATTAGGTGGTTTGCAAGACTCAGCAAGCCGCATGTTAATATTTTAGAATCACGTTTTTACTGGGGAAGCGGTTCCTTTTATGTGAGCCGGTCAGCTTTGATGAGAAAAAGTTATGCTTCTCCGCGCCTCCCAAGGAAGTCGAACGCTGTTGGTTCTAGTTTCATGTTGAGAAATTGTAAGGAGAACATCGAAGAAAATCAAACTGTTTTCAACAGCAAAAATTAAACTTATTTTTATTTTATTGGTTATCTACCGTTCGAGTTGCTTGTTTATTACAACAAAAGGCGACCGGATTCAAAAACTGAAATGTGCAACGAGAATCCGCGGTGCAAATATAATGACTCAGTCGATACCTCTAATTTAAGTCAAAACCTGCCAAATGTGCATTTGCTTTAAAGTTTAATGGCTGTTGATATCTGTCAGTGCCGTGTACTCTGTATACCTTTTTAGTAAACCAGAGAGATTTCTGGTGCTATTTTCATGAATTTTTGAGTACCAAGCCAAAAGAGTGTTCAGAAAACAAATTTGTGATAAGTAAAAGCAATTAGCTCATCTTTTTGTTACGCATCACAATTTACCTGTCCGGTTTAGAGTCGGGAGCGGCCCTTTTATTGCGATTATCAGTCCAGAATTTCCGTTTGACAAAATATTCTCGTTTTTTATAGAAAGGTACAGAAAAACCACATGTGAGTGCTATAGGAAGCAAATTATTGCAGATGATACTGCTGCTATTTTATTGACAATAATAAAATTGAGTTGAGACTTGAGTTGAGTTTTTTCGGTTTCCTGTTTCAGCACCTTAAAAAAAAAAAAAAACCCGCTTTCAATATTCTAATTTGCGACGCGAAAAAAAATTCTTGCGAAACTGTTTGATAGTTAAATTCGGTTGTTTTCGGATCTTTTTCTTAACTTTAGCATAATTATTTTTTAAAAAAGATCGAAAGTTCTGTTTAAAGGAACCGCACTTCACAATACACCGGAAGACAGCTCTCGCAAACCGGAAACAAAGTGCCAAAGTTGGTCGATCTACGATTCAATTCAACGGGTATCTGTAATATTGTTTTTTAGGCGAGTATGGTGAGTTACTGTCAAATTAATCTTTTCCTTTCGAAATTAGGTGAGGGAGAGTTTCATTGTTTTTGAGTCTTGTGAATTGTCTTCTCAATAACTTGTATGTCACACAGTTCGTTTGAAGTCACTCGAAATTAAAGAAAATTTCTCTTCCAGAAACCAATCACTGAATCAGTATCAAATTGTTACTTTGATAAAAATTAAACAAAGCGCACAGTATTAACATTTTACATGTAATATGTAGAGTGTTAAAATACGTTCTCAAATATATCAGACACAATTGAATTTTAAGAAATAGAAAGTTTTAAACCTTGTGGAACAACTATCTATGTTTTCATAGAGTCATAGATTTAAAGATCTTTTATATTTAAGGAATGTTTCTTTTCTCGGTTGTCTCTGAGTTTATGCATCAGCAAAAAAGCGAAAGCAGTGCGTTTTCTAATTCTAGCTGTTTACTTCCTCATGGCAAATCAACAACTAGGTGGCTAATGTTATTTGTAAATGAAATGTATATTTATAATCTACATTCTACAGAAGTATCAAGAACAAAATAAATAAGATTATCAAGTATAAGAAAAAGTCACGCTTTTTTATAAGTTTTACTTACACGCGTTTTTTAGCAGTGCGACTTGCTTGTTGAGCGCGGCAGATTGGGAATCTAACTACCTATATTAAACACACACAACTGACTATACATACAGGAAAAGTTCTTGGAACAATTTTAATAACCTGTTTCTAGCGTCAACAGATTGTTTCTTTTAAAAGAAACAAATGTGGATAAGCTTTTCTTAATTATAGCGGGAGCTTTAATCTGAAAACAAATATCAAGACATCAGACTTTGTCGCCGGTCGACAAAGGATGAATTTCGTCAGCATACTTAACATCGATAGTTTAGATGCAAGTTACACTTGATAAACAGTTTGTTCTAACTCGGCTACTTCCGCGGTTTGCGCCTACTTCACACACAAGTGATAATATTAAACAGCGGGTTATTTCCGTCAAGTCGCTACTCCAAAACTGAAAACATTGGAAACCAGAAATTGCCAGCGCCTCGTGTCTGTCGGTTTTCGCGGCCACTCGCGCTAAACCAATATTTATAAACAACGATGTTTATGTTACTTCGTGTTCTTGATGTATTAAAAGAGTTTACTATTTTTAAAGTGTGGGTGTTGATGTTAGAAGGTTTTTTGTTTCAGTTTTAAAATAGGACAGGACGAAAATGATTTCGCGCTTACATTACGCACATACAAAATTAATTTTATTTTCAGTTTTGCGCAAAGATACGGCGGGGCGACGCTGTAAAGACAAAGTTTTGTTTGCAGAGTTTTATGCAAACATAGACTTTTCCTGGGCGAATTTCTCTCTGGCCTAACAACACAATGATATCTTTAGCTTTTCTCTTTACTGATCACACTTTATTGTTTTAACATTCTCTTTTGTTTCTAACATTCTTTGTTATTCCCGAGCCATATTTTCCGCATCGTATCATCGATACCATTATTCATCATAACAGTTTCTTCATACCCCAAGATCATTGGATCGCTTAGATAAAAGCGAACGTGAATGAAATAAGATATCGAATGTTGAATTATTTGTTTAATGCAGATTTATTATAGAAAAAGTTGCATCAGCTTAAAAAAAATTCAAGAAAACCGAAAGAAAAACAAATATGTCATACATAACGTTGGGCAGAATCCGGTGATTTTAATTTTAGATATTAAAAACAGGAGAAAATTGATGTATTTATTGTTTGGTCTTAGCTGCTAACATCCAATTAAGAATTGTAAGCATCCATGGCTATGAATAGATCAGCCCTTCATGCAGTAAGACCTTTATTGTTTAAAATAATCCTCAACGCTGGACTGCGTTAATTTTCATCTTTGATTCAATAAGAAATGGATTTGAGAGATAATTTTTGTTAGCAGCAGAGTATTTTGTTGTCTTTTTGCAAGTACGCGTGCGTCCGATAAAGTGTATATGGTGTTCTTTTAAACTTTATAAAAAGTTTTGTTTATCTTTTGCCACTAATGTCGGTTCTTAGTCTTAGATATGCAAAATAGTTTTAAACACTCAAAGTTATCGGCTTGTGGACAAGAACCTTTGCCAAAATCTCCTTTACTCTTAAAATCACTTTCGAAACCACATATTCAAGTGTGTTAACACATCGGTTTCCGAGCAGTTATCTGGCTATTAAATTCATCAAAAAGACAAAGATCCTATAAAGATTTTATCGGAATGCAATTCTGACATTTTTGTTTCTTGAAACAGACATTGATAAATTAGATGAGAAGACAAATTAGATGATAAGACCAGGAAAATGTTAAAATATCCCACCACTGAACAATGAGATATTTTGTTAATACTCCTTGTGAAATTTATTAGGGCGGTGTTGTATTGAAAGAGTTATGAAACAGTTTGCGCGCGTGCGACCCCTTCGCGATCCATAAAGTCATCACCCTCTACGATCGAAAATTAAAAGAAACCGCTTTCGGTTTTCTAGTTTACATATATATTGTAATAGTTAGAAAGAGAAAATACTTTTGAAAAACCTTACAGCATCTATTTATTATGATGACTGATTATTTCTTTATTTTTTTTTGGTACATGATAAAGATCAGAATCTCAAAGAAACGGAACGTATAAAAAGCGAAAAATGTATGTTTGATAAGAATTGGTCTTCTTTTTTCTTAGCTTCAAACAAAAATTATCCGTTTCAGCTTTCTATTGTTGTGCAAACTATATGACTAACGGTTGCACAACTCTACTTTTAATCTTTAGAATACTTCATTGAAACCAGTACTACGTATATTTTGTAATTTTTTTCACGTCATTTAAGATAAGGATATAAAGGAACTGGCTGCAAAGTGGTTTAAGACATTAATTCTGTTCGGTCTAAACAACAAGTATAATGGTGTCTTTCAACTTTGCTCTAAAACAACTTGTTTTTTCTAAAACGATGAAACAAATTTATTCAATGTCAAAAACTCAGAATATACGGCGAACAAAATCTATAACACTGGAAAAAATTATTCTAATTCAAGTATAAAAAAGGAATAAAAATTTTTTATACTTACGATAGTAAAGGCCGAGATACTTGGTGCTGACCCAAAACTCAAGTGCATGACCCATCAAAAAGTCCTAGCTGAAACATATTTTAAATAAGAATATAGAAAATACATAATTAATATTAACGATGAATGAAAATAATCAGAATTATGCAAAGTGCCAACGATCATCTTCCTCTTTTAGTTTCACAAGAAATGCCGACAGAATACGTTAATATCAAAACAAACCCGTGCTTTTGATTCACCAGATTGCGAAGAAGTACAAAATCGTATTTTTTTTCCCATCTAAGATTAGTAAATACAAAACTAGCTTTCCGGTACACTTGAGTCAAGAAGTAACATAAAATGTAGACAAAACTTTTCAGTTTCCAGCTAGACAACATTTCAAACTTTCGCGATAGAAACCGCCGTTGCTTGACTAAAATTAAGAGAAGAGTTTACAGACACTACGTTCTTTCAAAGAAACTTTTTATGCTTATTAAGATCTTCTTCTTCGTAGCTTTGGCACAATTGCTCGGTTTTGAAATAATGAAATCTTAATACGTGGGAACATTTTAAAAATAGTTTTGGACTATTTGTTTTTCGGATGGTTTACCGAGCGAGTCGTTCCTACGTGTAAGCTATGTAAGACTGATCTTAATACAAACTGAATATTCTTGCAGATTTATCATAAGTCATAACTCTGTGTTTTCTTTAATTTCTTCAATAGTTGAGGAAACTCCGTGAAAACATCTTTTGTATAAAACTTAAAGTAATTGTACCCCATGCTGAGGCAGTTAATGTGAAGACCGCATGTGTTAAGTGGAAAACTCAATTTTTATGTTCAAAACAAAACTAGTCTTGTTTAAAGATAACTGATGAAGATTGCTGCCCTGAAACCATAATCAGAAAAGAATTTTCATCGCGCCGCCGTCCCGAAGGAAGAGCTCGATGATCTGACCTTTATTTAACCTCGGAAACATCAAGAGCATTTGGTTGCTCTTTTTCTTTCTGGGACAGGCAAATATCAGCTTTCCGATCTCCAAAGGGTCCGTCCCGAATCTTTAAAATAAAATTTATGCTTACTGCAGTGTTTAAGAAAAACATCTTATTGAATTCAAGTTTTTATCGCGGTAGGGAGGCCTCGAGGATTCAACGCATTACATCAGAAGTGCAAACACATTATTTTTGTCGTGCACTTTGCAAATTTACGAAACGACTCAAGACTTGACAATAATTATGTCTTGCTCTGCAAGTTTTTTTTAAATTTCATTTATTAATGGTTTTAGTCTTTCGGAACATCAATAGAGCCGGTACTGTGTTAAAATAACAATAGATAAAAAAACTGGACTATTCCCTAATTGCAGCTATTGGCAAAACCGTCTCCTGAACGGACGCATCCATATTCTGAAAAAAAAACCCTGGAAGTCGCACGTACCGATTAAGACTTACAAAAGAAACTTGCCATTTTGATTGAAATTAAATTCGTGTTTGAGTCATGGTATGAAAGTGTGTGAGTAGTATTATTACAAACATGTACTTTGTCTGTGAAATAAGTTTACTTAAAACAACCTTTTGTCAAGTTTTCAGTTTGATCGAAACTATAGATACTGACATCAAATTGAGTTTTTAAAATATTTCATTTTTTGGCAGAATAGCTTAGGAAGTCGATAAAAGAAGTTGTTAAGGTTTGTGGAATGTATATTCACAATTTGGGAGAGTTAAACAAAAGGTTTTGAATACGATAGGGAAGTTTATATATGCCAAACTACAGTGTTAAACTGTCGAAGATACAAACAGGTGAAAAAACCTACTTCGGGTCGTGTTCAAACCGCCAAACTTCGCGATTTAAAATGTTATGTTGCTGATAAAAATTATTCTATCACAACAAAAATATTTTGGAGTTTTTGTACTTCAGTATTGTGTGGAAAGGTTCTTTTGAATAAAGCACAAAGAGCTGAAAATATTTTTTAGGTGTTCCAACATGGTTTTTACAACTTTCGCTTTAGTAGTTGGCGAGCGGAGCGTTTAAGAAATTTGCGCTCATGAACTGGGCACCTGCTCCGATAACAATTACAACTTTAGACTTGTCTTAAAAAGTAATTTGTTGTTAATCGCTTTACTACCAAGACACGGAGTGTTCTATCCGAAAGTAAACGTTTAACAACTAAAATTTTTTATAACATCAAACAAAAAATATCTTGTTTTCAATTTGCGTGCGAAGTGAGTTCATCTTTACCTAAGGCTAAGCGCAAAGACGAATCGAGTCCCATTAATTTTCGTCGGAAATATAATCGTTTTAAAAAACGATGAATAAAAACATCAAAACATGAATAAAATCATCAAATCGATTTGCTAGCGGTAAAAGACAATTGCTAAGTAAAGTCGCGGCATCTAGTGTTCAGTTTTTACCTAAACTACGAGCTTTTCGGCTTTGGTCGGCATTTTTGATAATCAAGTGATTGGACAGATAAATGGGATTACCACATAAGAAAAGATACCGGCGCAGCAGGTCCCGAAATTTTCTAAAGCTTTCAAGGAATAAAAGCGAAGATTAAAATTAGCTCCATAAACTAATTGCCTGATTTGAACACAATGTTTATATCAGCGAGTTTAACATTTCCTTTTACTCTCTTTTCCCGGAACCAAAACCGAGTTAGAATCGGCTTCAAAATGTTTTTTTTTCTGGTAACGGAGTTCACTTTGATTGAATCAAAAATCTGTTGAAATCCATTCGCTGTAAAAAATGAACAAACGCTTCATAAAGGAAAAAGTTTCAAGTTTTAAAAATAAAATTCACATTAAAAGAAGCTGGTCTTAAGACTTTTTTCTACAAGAAATTTCGCGATCGTCCGTCATATCTAGTTAGTGATATAGCTAAATATTCAATGTACTGTCTGCTGGTTACATTAAATGTTATTGACAAGCAGTTCTTAAGAATACAAAAGAAAAACGAACTCAGTGTGTACTAATTATTAAAATATTCTGCTAATATTCAGATAAAACTCAAAGAACTCTTGTATTCTCACAAACACGACAGGAAGGTAAAAATTACAAAACCTCCGATTCAGGGCAAAAGAAAAACTTTACCTTAAAATGATCGAACGAAAATTTCACTGAAATCGTGTTAACATAAGTTGATGTTTTCGAATTCATAAACTGGAAAGATAACACGCTCCCTAAATTAAGATTGAAAAAGAAATTAGAAGCAATGGAAATGAAAATATTCAGTCAATAGAGAGTAAATTGAAAGCTGCGAAGTGGAGACAGGTGTTTGGTCAAACTTTCCCCACCTCGCCGCGGCGTTTCTACTTGTAGATAATAAACAAATTACGTGGACGCACTTAAGTATGTAATGCGATTCTATGGAACACAGTCTGTGAATTTCTATTAAAAAGCGACGCGGCTTTTTAGTAACTCGATAAGATGGCAATCATAAGCCCATTTAGATTTTATGAGACCGCAAATCAACTACTCATTCTCAAATCAGTTTGCCTTCGTTAACAGGCACACAATTTCTTCTGATATTTCACTCTTAAATTCATCTGTAACGTGAAACAAGAGAGATAATGTTACACGCAGCTAAAGAAGAAGAGAAAGGCGGGCGAACTATCTATTATTTCGCGAGTTTTGGACGGAGTTGTTCTTAAGTTACGCAGTTTATACCACGCTTCATAAACTGGGGGTAATTAATTGGTCTCTTTTTAAAAACTGGATCATCTATTTTACATTTCTTCCAAAAAGAAGAAGAATAAAGCCAGGCAGGGTGGGGAAAAGAAACTTTGTAGTCAAATACAAAAAAAAATTAAAAGTCGAAAATAAAACTTTTACAAGGCGAAACTATCTTCCTTGTTTTTAAGCGAAGTTTTCCGCATTTTATCGTCAAATGGCAGCTGTAGAAACTCACTAAATTCAGTTTCTATAGTATATATAGAAACAAATGTAAAAGGGCGATAATTTTTAGGTTGAAACGTGATAGTGTTATATATACGTCACAGCCGAAAAAACTGCCGGCTATTTTAAAAATAAATTGTAAATATAACAAAAGATCGCCGTGATGAAAACCATTTTTATAATGGGCGAAATATAGACACAATCGGTTTTTACTTGTTACCTCTTTTGTGATTTGAGAGAAGTTGTTTTAAACATAACACAAATTTTGATTTTATTTTTGAAAAAGATTAAGAGTGTTTGTAAGGTACTTTCCTTCGAAATTATTTTACTAATATAAACGGTTTTTAAAGAAATACTATTTTATGTGGCATTTTACTAAAAATTATATGCAAACTTTTCGGAAGAATATTCTTTTTGATGCGACAGCTTTTTGAATATTGGTTTAAGGCCGACGCATCACTTGAGCGTTCGGCGACATTCTGGTAGCCTTCAAGGTCCCGAAACTATACCATCTTGTTTGAGACTACCCTATCTACAGTTACATTAACTATATTCGCTTGTGATTTAATAAGTACAACGGAAGATTAAAAAAGAACATTTGAAAATATATTAAGAAAATGTGTCGGTTGCATTTTGTCGCAGTTATCGTGTTCGGGGAACATAGTTAGCTTTGTTCCAAACATCTTGTCGCGAAATCCACAAAAAATGGTAGCTTATGGTCATTTCATCATTTTATAACTGTACAAGGTACAAAATGGTTTGTTTTGTACAAGCCTCAATAAATTGAAGTCCACTGCACATGTGAATGCGAAAAACTACTTCCAGTCAACAGAAGGCGCGAAGGTCATCATAATACCACGGGTGGCAGGATACATTCGTTACGAGCCGAAGAACCGAAACTATTAATTGAGGTTCAAACCTTTATTAATGTGTCCATTGTTCCCTTTATTATCGAGCTCCAAAAGTTACCACCTCAAGCCGCATTAATATTGTTTAGTCAGCTTTGATTTATCTTCTGCCATTTTCAATGTCAAATTTTTGTTCTCTTCTTGCCACAATCAGTCACCTTTAATAATTACTTCATTATAAAAGTTTTAAACTCAACTAAAAAATTACGAAGGTGGGAAATACGTGCGCTTCTTCAGACTAAGCGCTTACAGGCTTCTCTTTTCCATATAAGGAAACTTATCTGTCCCCGTTTTCTAAATATGGAAACTTACCCAAAACTAAGTCAGTTGGCGGTAGGACCGTGAACAAGCTCAGTCCAAACAAAGTTGTCACGTGAATCTGATGTGTTGATTGGCCAATACTGGTGCAACGCCCATGTATTTCCTACCCTGTTGATTTTTTAGCCGAGTTTAAACTTTGATGATGACGTAATAAAATTATTAAAGTTGACTGCGAGGCAAGAAGATTTGGCATGGGAGCAAGTGTACAATGATATGGCGGCCAAATTCAATGGTGACTAAACTGCATTAATACGTCGCAAAGTTAAAACATGATCGATTTCGATAGTAATAAAAGGAAACAGTGGACCGTTTGCCAAAGGTTTGAACCGTACTTTTTGATGTTAATAGTTTGTTTTTCGACTCCTAACGAACGTATCCTGTCGACCATCATACCAAATGTACACGCTTTTTTGAAAGAAAGAGAAAATTTTGCTAAAGTTTATTAAATAGATAGCTTTATAAGAATGCCCTTACAACCAACTGGCTGAATTACGGAATTTTTACAAAAGAATATTATAAGATTGTAAAACAGGCAACTTCGCCTAATCTGATTGTTCTTACTTTTTTCTTTGAGCGGTTGGAAATTCCGGCGTAAGCGATATGTAAAACTCTGATATTGTAAATGAGGAATTTCATTGCAATATGTATCGGTCTGAAACATGTTTTCGTGACAAAAGAGAGATATCGTGCATCTCTTTTGTTTCATGCTGTAATGCTATGTTAAACTGAAAAGTTTTTCAAGTTATCGAATATTAGCTTGAGTTTGTTCTTAATTTGTTCTTAAATTTGGCCAATTTAAGCCTTGTTGTTCCTATAGCTCTTATAAAAAAATGTGTGTAAATACTTTCAAGAAATCACGTCAGAGACTGAGTAAAATTTATCACTCGACGTTTCGGCATCCTCATGACGCCTTTATTAAGAGTAAATGAAAAGTAACATTATTTTTTGCGCATCTTTGCGTGAGCATAAACAGTAATTGTAAAATTTTGTGGCGTCACTTTCTTCTCAACGCTCAAACTTTCAGTCCTACCGTTTTTAAAGTAACGAAACATGGCTTCAAACCCACGTTTTGTTCATTCTTGGGAGAACGCATTTGGCATCCAGACTAAATTTCGTAACAGACAAAATGAACCTCTTCGCTCGATACCAAAAACTCGCGTGTATAAAAGAGTTATCAATATCATGTTCTTCGAGTTTCATAACCTCTGTAATATACCAGACTGTTTTTATTGTCTAAATAATGAGTATAACAAAATGCCTTCTGTCTCTCCTATTTTTATTCGTAGCCAACTTGCTACACCTATAAAAGGTCTTTTATTTCACGTGTATTGAAACCTACAGTTTGGGCTTTATAGTCTGTATTTACACAAATGTTCAATCAATATCAAACTGCATCTTCTTGTTCCGGAAGCAACGGTTGATTACAGATGATTAAGTTCCGATGAACGTCTGCTAGCTGTATACACCAGAGGCGGTATCCTTTAAACTTGGCCTTCCTTTAATATTGATCGAGCCAGATTTCGGGCGAGAGCCAGCCGCATCAACTCAAGCTTGTTTTCTTCGCCGCTTTCTTGTGTCTGAAACAAAACCCAACACTTATATGGTTTAAAGAAGAACCGAAACAAAACGTAAAAGTAATAACAATAAACAATAAGGAAAAGTGACGAGCCAAAAAAAAAATTAAAACAGCTAATTTGGCCCATAAAAAGAAATAGGTACTGAATACAATACACAGATATCGAGTAAAAATTGCTGGAACAAAATCGTGGTATGTAAATTATATAAATAAATTGTGTATGCATTGAATAAATTACGTCAACACAAAAAAGGGTTCACATAATTATATAGCGCGACCCGGCATAACTTTTTTGACTGGTTTTGTACTTCTGGTAAAACTGGTTCGTTTTCTATAAAAATACAGGATTATAAAAATATAGGAAATGCAATATTTTACACTGCCAAACTGACCTTCTGTTCTTTGGGGTATTTTTTTGCCAATGAACTTCAAACGGGTCTCCTGCATTGACTTAAATATAACTCGAATTCAACGTTCTAGCGCAAGAGTTTTCGTACACTGTTAACTACGAGTTCACTTAGAGTATTTCTGTGCTCTGTTTAAGATCAGCGACAGATTCAACTAGCATATAGATAAAACGTACAACTGAAAATATGGTAATTGAAACAGTGAAAAGCTGATAGAAAGGTTATGGGCGTGGTTAAGACGGGTGGAGTGGCAAAACCCAGTCTTTTCTCTTTCAAAACCCCTCGGGGGTTTTAAAACTCAAACATGACCGGAACGATAAAAATATTTTCTCCATAATTTGATAACTTCCGAAAGGCCTTACTGCTTTAACATCAACTTGTAAACAAAGCTTCAGGCACAATATGTTGAAATCACAGAGAAAAACAGTCACGTTGCGACAAAATTTTGCGATGACGTAAACCAGAGAAATGTTTGTACTTTTACTCATTAAAACTAAAATAAAACAAAATACAACATAAAACGTTTGCTTTGTTAAAGTTTTTCATAAAATTAAAAGGCTATACCTGCTTCTTAGAACAAACTCGGGTAATGAAACTCTTCCAAACTGCACTTAAATCTTTCTCTATGCAATAAATATAAAGTCACATAAAATTTGTAGTTGTAAATTCTGGGGATGGCAGGTTATGCACATCTACTGCTTTTTAAAAATGCTGTCTTTCTAGCAATTATAAAAAGTAAGAGTTGTAGCTAAGTTCAATGTCTTGACCTTGAATAAAATCATTTTTAGCCGCCGTCCCATGCAAGGCAGGGAGGGTGTGTGTTACAACACGAGATAAAGTCAACTCATATTCCTTCAGTCATGATATATCAAGCACAGGAAAACTTCGCCATCCGCTGGAAACACAACGGCTACATCTGGCGTTTTAAAAAAATGCATTGAGATATAAACTTGACTTTGGTCGGAAAATATTTCACTTATTTTGCCGCAGCAAGATTTTTCCAAAAATCGGAACTGAAAAACAACTTTTTACGGAAAACTTCACGTCCGATAAGAACAAAAATGCAGTGGATGTTTGTGTCCAAGCACGTTTGAACGGAAAAATCAACGAAAAATGCCGCTGGCACAATTTTCGCGCTTCAAACAATGCCGCTTTAAGGTCACGACTTTAAAAAGAAGGTGCGGAAATGCCTATATAACTAGAACAAGCCGCAGGGTAAGTAGTGATCGCGCGGGAATGTCTCACCGCCAAAACAGGAACTATTGAACGAAAGGGTACAATTCTGTTGAAAACAAAATAAAAATAACTTGTAAATTTTCAGTCCCACTTTGTGTTTTAAAAGGGTACCCAAAGCAAATTATCAACTCCGATAGATGGGGTTACCTGAAGTGCTTCGTAATCTTTAACGACATATCGTGGGTTGCAAATAGAGTAACAGAGGCATTTTAACTCTTCGATTGGACAAACATAAAAAGTCTTTTCCACGGGCATCAGACACGTAATACAACAAAGCAGTCTTATTATCTTCTTAAAGCCAATTCTAATCAACTATGAATTATTTAACATAAGATAAAAGGGAACTAAATTTTGGAATTCACTGGCAGAACAACAAAAAATTAAACAAAAATTTCAACTTGAGAATCTCAGCAAATAACAAAAGATAACGATACTGCAAATACTTTTTCTTTTTTTATCTTGATTGCTACTTCTAATCTAAACTCTAATTGAAATATGAATTATGAGCTAGTAATAATAATTCCCTTATGTTTTCGCAGAAATATCGACAAATATATTATTTACTTATTACACGTTTCTCCTGTGGAGGGAGGGGGGAGTGCATAATTTGTCGTTTTCACATTTTACTGTGCTAACATTTTCTCTGTCACAAATGTAAATGAGAAACTAGCTACCCGGTTATTAAAGATAGTTTTATCATTATTTCGGGAAGTCGCTACCTTAACACTTAAACTCAGTTTTTTCTTGTACGTTCATAGATGTCAAAGTGTGCACAAATAAAGCTGTTGTTGTCAAAAGTTTATTCATTTTAGGCCGCTCGAAAAACTGCTCAGTTGTACAGCCCCCACTTAGACGGAATTCAAATGTTTTATTTGCAAAATCACAAAATACACAGTCATTGGAGCATTATAAATCTCGTTTTGAAGAATTGTTCCCACAGGCATTACGTCATGTATATTTTTGGGTAACGCGTTGGGTTTTATTCCAAACGAATATATATTTTATGGACAATAATTAATAACTGTG
Source organism: Palythoa grandiflora (assembly GCA_026546935.2). NCBI lineage: Eukaryota > Metazoa > Cnidaria > Anthozoa > Zoantharia > Sphenopidae > Palythoa > Palythoa grandiflora. The sequence continues at coordinate 1,961 of JAOCPT020535414.1, read as the reverse complement.
AATTGCCCATATATTTACCATGCAAGCTTTCTAATAAAAATATTTGTCTATCCTATTAGAAGTAACATTTTAGGCTTCCAAAAAACGTCCAGTATATACCTGACAGCTTTACCACCGAAATAACGTCGAATACCTAACAGCTTTACCACCCAAATAACGTCAAATACCTGACAGCTTTACCACCCAAATAACGTCCCCAAATAACCTGATAGCTTTACCATCCAAGTGACGTCAAATACCTGACAGCTTTACCACCCAAAGAACGTCAAATACCTTACAACTTTACCATGCATTCAAGTGACGTCAAATACCTGACAGCTTTACTACCCAAATAACGTCAAATCCCTGACAGCTTTACCACCCAAATAACATCATCTAACAGCTTTACAATCCAAGTAACATCAAATACCTGACAGCTTTACAATCCAAGGGACGTCAAATACCTGACAGCTTTACAATCCAAGGGACGTCAAATACCTGACAGCTTTACAATCCAAGTAATATCAAATACCTGACAGCTGTATTACCCAAGTTATATAAAATACGTGCCAGCTTTACCACTTACGTAACGTCGAATACCTGACAGCTTTACCACTGAAGTACCATCAAACATCTGACAGCTTTACCACACAAGTTACATCAAATACCTGCCATCTTTACCACTCACGTAACGTCGAATGCCTGACAGGTTTATCACCTAAATAACGTCGAATGCCTGACGGCTTTACCACTAAAGTAAAATCAATACCTGAAAGCTTTACCATCCAAGGGACGTCAAATACCTGAAAGCTTTACCACCGAAGTGACGTCAAATACCTGAAAGCTTTACCACCCAATAGACGTCAAATACCTGACAGCTTTACCACTTAAATAACGTCAAATACTTGATAGTTTTTACCATCCAAGTGAAGTCAAATACCTGACAGCTTTACCATCCAAGTAACATCAAATACCTGACAGCTTTACCATCCAAGTAACATCAAACACCTGACAGTTTTACCACCCAAGTAACATCAAATGCCTGACAGCTGTATTACCCAAGTTATATCAAATCCCTGACAGCTTTACCACTCACGTAACGTCGAATACCTGACATCTTTATCTCCTAAGTAACATAAAAAACCTGACAGCTTTACCAGCTAAGGGACGTCGAATACCTAACAGCTTTACCACTCAAGAAAGGTCGTGTACACGAAAGCTTCACCACCAAGTAAAATCAAATACCTGAAAGCTTTACCACCCAAGTAACGTCCAATACCTGACAGCTTTACACCCAAGTAACGTAAACTGATACCTGACTGCTTTTGCCAACCAAGTAATTTCAAATACCTGAAAGCTTCGCGAAATACCTGACTGCTTTAACCTCCCAAGTTAAAGGTACACACGATTTACGATTAAGCAAACCAATAGGGCACAGAGCAGCTATTTCGAAATTTATCAGATATCCAATATCATTGAGGTCGCAAAACATGACGGGTGCTCCTCACTGGTTACTACTTGCAAGTGTTATTAGTAACTTTCCTGTTTACTGAGTGTAAGCTATATATAAAGACATAACATGTAAATCGGTAAACAAGTAGCATATGGCACAAACTTTTTTTGCGTTATCCAGCGTCATTACGTATACTCGACTGTGAAATACACATAGCTTTGTCATGGATAAAGAGTATTTAAAATATTAAAAGAATGTTATTTAAAGATTGAGGAGACGTAAATTATAAAAGAATTGAAAGTATTTTTCTGGCGAGGAAGCTCTGATAGAAACTGTGGTGCTTATTAAGCTCCCTACCTAACCTAAGACTAAATATAAGGAATAAATAAACAGCGATATCTTACAGAAGTTATTAAATAGGATAAAAAGCACGCACAACAAAACAAACAAAAAGCAGCAGAGACCAAGTAAATGATGAATCAGCTAAGAGATATTTTTAATCTGGATTTAAAAAGAGAGATGATTATCA
>JAOCPT020535349.1:0-11477 GCA_026546935.2 Palythoa grandiflora | reverse complement strand
TCTTCTTCTTCTTCTTCTTCTTCTTCTACTTCTTCTTCTTCTTCTTCTTCTTCTTCTTCTTCTTCTTCTTCTTCTTCCTCTTCTTCTTCCTCTTTTCTAAAGTTATTTTTGTCTCTGTTACAGCTCCTATTGATAATCACGTGCTCAGCATCGTGTGAAGTCCATGGAGAATATCTTATTAAAATTGTTGAGGTATGATCGGTAAAACTTATGCTGTAACTTATTTTTTTGTGAATATTTATACCATCACTGGAATTATTAATACAAGAGTTCAGACATTGTGGATTTCGAAGTTCAGCCTCGTGTGATTATTAATATAAGAGTTCAGACTAATATCTGAAATTGTGCGGAGACAGAACTCGGAAAAAAACCGTGCTCTTGATGGGAATCGAATCCGCGACATTCCGTACACAAGTCGCACGCTCTACCACTGAACTATGGGAACTCATGCTCATGGGTTATGACACACGGACTGTATTACACAATCACTGACTGTCAGACATCGTGGATTTCGAAGTTCAAACAACTCTTTTTGCTTTCTCCGTAGTGGCAACTTTAATTGTCGTTCGAATTCATATCTGTTGCTCATTTTAAACTTTTATATCTGACGCTGGTCTTTTACTTACAGCTGTGCATTGAAACGTACATTCGGGCGCACCAGCAAGCTACAAAGACGGCATGTCGGGCCACTCTTACACAGATGCTGAGTACAGTGTGTCACAGACTACAAGATAGCTTAGCCAAGGCGGCGGTAAATAACACGTTTTATAGAATCATTTAAATAGTACGTGCGTTTTGATTGGTCAAGAAATCTGTTTTCATAGCGCTATGACCTGTTACGAATTAATTCACACTCTTACTTAAGAAGACAAATTTCTCCGCAGGCTTCAAAACTTGTCAACACTGAATCAAAAACAGGAAAATGTAAGTGTCACTCAAAACTTGTTTATACATGGATTTAAACGTATAATTATGTACAATACACATTCACCTGGACATATACGTATATAAGCTTACGTCCACGTACCCGTAACTTTACGTCCACGTACCCGTAACTTTTCATACACGAACACGTAAGTTTATTTACACGAACACGTTAGTTTACCTACAAAAACACGTAAGTTTAAGAACACGAACGCATAAGTTTACCTTTACAAACACGCAAGTTTACCTTTACAAACACGTAAGTTTACCTTTACGAACATGTAAGTTTACCTTCACAAACACGCAAGTTTACCTTTACAAACACGTAAGTTTACCTTTACAAACACGTAAGTTTACCATCACGAGCACGTAAGTTTACCTTTACAAACACGCAAGTTTACCTCTACAAACACGTAAGTTTACCTTTACAAACACGTAAGTTTACCTTTACAAACACGCAAGTTTACGTTCACAAACACGTAAGTTTACCTTCACGAACACGTAAGTTTACCTTCACAAACACGTAAATTTACCTTCACAGACACATAAGTTTACCTTTACAAACACGTAAGTTTACCTTTAGGAACACGTAAGTCTACCTACACGAACACGTTAAATTACAAGTAAACTCTTCCATAAACTCTTTATCTTCACTGTCCTACATTACTACTATTCTTCAAGACCTTTGCATATGCGTAAATTTAAACAGTAAAATGTTTGTTGGTAATTAACTAGTACAGTCTAATTGTTTTTTTACATCCCTCGTCAGATCTGGATACGTTCTACACTGACACGTGTAAAATTTTAGGACAAGATGTGGTTTTGCTGCTAAAACACTTCTGCTTTCGCTTGACCGCCGGTCCGAGGTAAGTGATGAGTTTGCTGTCATGATCAGTGACTTCCGCTTCCGTTTAGTGCGCGTGTCGCTAATGACTTTGTTTTGGGACCTGTAAAGCGCGTGAACATCGATTAAAATTGATTTTTCGAAATTTTAACCACTTGATGATTGTAAGTTACGGAAAATTCCGTGCTTATTTGGCACCTAAGATTACCCTATATGTTCACAAGTCGTTTTCTATATTCTCAAGAGTCGTTTCTCTCAAGCTAAAGAGGCATCAAAGTTAAGAAAAATGGAAATAAGCGAAGGGAAATGTCGGGCAACTTTTGGCTTTATCGCGCGCGATTGGGCGATATAAGGCAATATTGAGCAATATAAAGCAATGTTGGGCAATATCAGACAATATTGGGCGCAATATCAGGCGATATTGGGCGATATCAGGCAATATTAAGTGATATTGGGCGATATTAGACGATAATGGGCCCCAGAGCAAGCCTGTATTTACCATGCGTTTTACTTTTATACAGTGCTCAGGCGCAGTCCAACCAAGCGTTGCCCCTCTATCTGGAAGCCATCCTAGTGATGCTTGCTAGCTGTTCAACTGCTTTACAACAGAACAGGGAGTTCGTCAGCATTATATGGTATGTCGCAAATACACAGACACACACACATTCCTTTCATAACTGGCGACCATTTTAATCAACATCATCTTGTCTTCATTCAAATTTGTGGGAGCATATTCTTTTGATTATTTAACAAGGCTCGCGAGGGTAAAAATAATATTTAAATAGCCACCAGTTATGAAAAAAGTCTATCGGAAAGAAATTTGTCAACGTCATCATAATTATCGTCACTATAACTATCACCATCATCAGAATCACCATCATTTTCATCACTATCACAATCATCATTATCATCATCACCATTACTATCACAATTATCATCATCAACATCACCATCATCACCATTACTATCACAGCTATCATCATCATCATCACCATCATCATCATCACCATTACTATCACAATTATCATCATCACTGTCACCATCATTGTACAATAAAGATAAAAGCAACATATCAAAGAAAGGAACGTTTCGTAACTCAGCTTTTATAAAAGATTTTTGAAACACATTTTACTCTTCTCAGGCAATTACTGTGTCCGGCTCTGATCCAGCTGCTTGGTAGCCCTATGACGGACCTCAGTAGGAAACCCAAACCAAACGGGGCCTATGTTGAGGAAATCCACCGTGGGGGACGTGGAACGGGGAGCTTTTCTAAGGCCTCTCCAGTAGTGGGGCCAATTTCAAGGATAATATACAATATCGCCACCGAGCTTCTCAGGCTGGTGGGCCCTGTGGCCGCTATGAGACCTGTTCTGGAGTCGTTGTTCCATCGCATCATTCTTTATCCTCCTCCACAACAGCGCACAGAAGCTTTGAAAGCATTGAAAGAGGTTAGGATTTTTGCCAGCATTCATTTTAGCATTTCTAGCTTCAAGATTTTTTAACTTTTAAAAATGATAATGACAATAACAATAACAATAACAATGACAATGACGATGATAATGACAATGAGAATGACACTGACAATGATAATGACAATGAAAATGACACTGACAATGAGAATGAGAATGAGAATGAGAATGAGAATGACACTGACGCTGACAATGACACTGACTATGAAAATGAGAATGAGAATGACACGGACAATGATACTGACAATGACAATGATAAAGACAATGAGAATGACAATGATAATGACAATGACACTGACAATGACACTAACAATGACACTGACAATGACAATGACAATGACAATGATAATGATAAGTTAGAGGTATTTGACCAACCGCGTTTAGTGGAGCTATTCGGGGCGGATGGTCAATGTATTTTACATTTCCTTGTGTTAAACTTTCAAAAAAATATGTTACTCTAAACGAGGCTGGTAGGGCTAATTTTAATGTAGACAAAAGAATTTTAAAATCGCCGCCATTTTTGCATAGGGTCTATATGTTTTAAAAAAATATGTTATTACAGTTTCTTATCGTTAAAATATTTTTATTGTAGCTGTTGATAATTTTGTTGTTGTTGTTGAGTACATAGCAACGACCATAACCAGAGACGTCTATTATTGAACGAATTGAAAAAGCTATTGCTAATAGAGACAATGGAAGAACATTGCAAGAGTCTTATAAAATATTATTCTGACATTATTGTTTTAAGTATTGTAAATTTTATTATCATAATTAATGTTTTTCGTACAACTCTTAATGAGGTTACATGTCGCTATAAATAGTTCCAAGTAGTTGGTTGTATTACCATTTATCCTGACGATGGACGCATAGTCCGAAAGCTTGATTTTTAAATTTTAAACTTTTTATTGCTGGAGAAACATAATTTTTATAGTATGAAACTAACCAGCAGCATCTCACCAATTTTAAGTGTAATCTAGTAAAACATTTGCATCTACAAAATAAAAACTTTTACACTATGTTGAATCATATCTGGCTGTTGTAGTGTACTTTCACATATACAGTATATATACCAATTCTCCTCTTCCCATCTCTGAAGAAACAGCCTCTTTCACCACTCATGTCCTCTTCATCATAATTCTGAAAAGAATCATGCTAATGTTAGGTTTAAATATGAAGCTCTCGTGTGCAGGATATTCACTAATTAGTGAACCAATCACAACATGCAATAACACTATTTACTGGTAGGGTAGATGCTACTGTCCCACAAAGTCCAAAACTGCTAATTTATAGTATTAAGCGTACATCAGAAAATCTGTTCATTTTATTGTGAATGTTCATTGGTTGTAGGAACTGATACACCCTTAAGCTTTGTCCACTTTGGGATCACCACTGACGAACTCCAAGGGGTTTTAGGAAATAATTATAAGCATTAATTTTAGGAAACAATGGACACCTTTACTAACATTTAGTGAACAAGTTAATTAAGAAATCAAAACCAAGGGAACATTGATTTTTACCTTAAATCTGATATGTAACTAGTTTTAATTTTTTTCTTCAGAACACGGTAACGTGTACCCTTCCCTCACTGCATCCCATGTTAGACTCCACTATGGTGTTATTGTCAGAAACATATCAAAGCTACAGTTAGTATACTATATATAATTTACTACAGTACAGTTTCAAGATTAATAGCTACAAGATTAACAACTTAACTAAAATACTGCAAAGACCAACACATACTGACCATGCAGACAATATGAAGATATGTAACGCCTACAGCAGTTTATAATTTTGTACAGCCACAAACGCCCTTCAATGAACTCCAAGCTAGGCTTGAATCGCAAGCTTGTAAACGGTAGTAGTTTTCCAGAATAAAGTATGTTCCGGAATATCATTTCTCGTAATGCTAATGCAATAAACTCGATGGTCCATTTTTTTTTCTTGATTTGACAGGCATTTCCCGAATGCTTCAACACGACAGACAGCTCTGTGACTCGCGCTTCGAGACGGAAAATTGCAAGAGGCAAATAGCGTCAAGTCAAGAACTAGAGCCAGGTTGAGAATATAACAAAACCCAAAGTGAATATCATTTCTAGTTGGACAAAAATCAAGTATAGCCACAGCCATTCAGGATACTCTGATGTTAAACTTTGTATACAAGACTTTTTATCCATAAATTTTGCTCCCTGCGTTACAACGAACGCCATGTTTTTAATTTAACTCATTGTCTCGCCCCAGGCCTTGTAAACACAATAATTTCCAGTTCCCTTCCAGCATGCTTATAGTATAGTATTTTTTATTATTTTGAATGCATATATAAAAAGTTTGACGTTCCGGTTTAAAAATGTAGCTGGCATTAGGGCAATTCTAAAGCAGACTTTATCAGACAACTAGCTAACATGCTTAGTAATAGTTATGTTTGTCAAAAAAATTTATTGATAATTACTGGGGCGGAACAATTTGTGCCGAATATACATTCTGTACTCGCCGTTTAGCGAAAAACTTTTGTGTCATACTCGATATACGTTGTATAAAACTTACACAATAAAGTAAAATACCTCGCTAAAATAGATACATTTATTGTGATTCGTTATAACTTGCAAAGGAGTCTTTCAGAAAAAGAATGAGTTTTGCGCGCTTTGTTATAACGGCATAATTTATTACCTCATAGGCTGGCACAGTACTGAACACAGAAAGCGAGGTTTGTCTTTTGTTGCCATTTTTCTGAAAAGATTTGTCCTTGTATAAATAAACCTTTGAGGTAAGAATATCTAATAATTATACAAAAAGCTATCATGGATTGATATCTTAAGTGGAGACTATAAAATAGCTTAAGGAAAATTTGCTGTCAGCTGAATCATTATTATTCAAATGCCGTTGGTATTAATAGAAAAATCACCCGAACCGAGGTAGGTACATAACCACATAACCGACTCGTTTAAAACTGAACTTCTTCCAAGGTACATGAGTCCGAGAGGTACAGTTGTAGCCTGTGTTCTCGTCTTTAAGTAGGTTTCCTTAAAAGGTACGGTTTCAACCATTACTTAAATAAGACACCTAATGTTTTTAAAATATGACAATGGTTAAGTCTAATTTTTCCGCGTTGGATAACCGTGAGTATGTTGAATCGAGCCTTCGTATTCATATATCTAGCTAGTTAATCGATCCTAACATAGAAGGAGAGAGGCAGTGCTCTTTAGCTCACCTTTAGCGCCATATATTGGTTTTCTTTGGTCATAATCTATGATCACTGGCTCGCTGGCTTTTCAGGTTGTGCCTTTCGGTGCACTTTTCCTATGTAGCTATCTTCTATCGCGGGACATTTGAAATTGATATAATTTAACACCAACTTGAGCGTTCTCAAAACCGAAAATCTGTCAACAAACAACGCTCTTTGACTCTTTCGACGTTTCACAAAGTGAAGTGAAGTTCGTTTAACGCAGTTAAAGTATGTTAATTGAGTCGTTTTTCTGCCTGGAGAATGCCATGAATTGAATGAGAAAACAATTGTCTTACACACTCCGATGACCGCGTGGAATAGACAGCGGAAAAAATGCTTTGCTGCTGTCTTGACTGTTTTGCAATTTGCGATCAGACAAGCGGCCAAGCGGAAATATTTTAAAACAATCTGAAAATACCACGGCAAGAGTTCTTATTATTCCGACTAAATTTTACAATAACAGACATTTTTTTCTGTTTCTTTTTCTTTCACGGTGTACTAAGAAACACTTGAATAAATAATGCAAAAACAAATCTTTGCAAAAGGTTGCTTCGCTTATTTTTTCACGGTTCACGGTTCATGTGACAGGAAGAAGTTCTTTATTGTCCGAAAGCATTAGAAAACCGTATTCATAATTATGTGAAAAGTAAAGCATTCATAGTTGGTATCACTGTCCAACTCTTTCAAATAATTTTTCATAATTCAACGAAGCTAAAATGTTTGGCTTCCAACTTCCTTTTTAGGCCAGTTTCACTTCAAAGAGTATCTAAGTTTATCATCAGAGCGCGCACTAATTTCTTCCAACGCAATGCCTTTTTTATTTTTAGAATTAAAGAAAAATATGACTAAAAGCGACCAAGCAAACTGTGTTTTTATGGGAAGTAAGGTGCTATCGTCGCACCAAACTCAATTATTTCAATTTGGCGCGGTAAAATTGCGATGTATAAATTGATGTCCCAATTAACTACATTAGGCTAATCAGTGATTAGGTGCTGTGCCAGATGACAGCACGGTCAATCTTACCGTGCGGAACGGCGATTTAGCACGGCTCAATTTATACAGTAACACCGTGCCAAATTGTCGCACTCAATTGCAAAACAAGTTTAGAGAAGTCCTATAAACTTCAAACGGCACAAAACAACAAGAATTGGCACACAGACTGACTCTGGTGCGGTGTTGATGCGATGTATAAATCGCCACCGTTCTTTGGCCGAGCTATTACTGCGTCAAATTGCACGATAGCACGATGTATAAACTGGGCCTAAATGTTTTTAAGACTATAAAAAGAATAATGAAAAGTTTAACGATATTTATAAGATTAAACGATATTTCGGGCGGTATCCATCATTCATCTTCAGGTTCATTTACAAACAAAAGTTAACATGATTTGCATAGGGATAGTTGGTATAAAAGAAATCCTTTTCTTCTTGTTTTGCACACAAATGAAGCTAGTTTAATAGTTTCAATGGAACTGAACGTCTTTGTTCATTAAGATCTGGCGATTGTTCCTTAATCAGTAATGCCTCAGCAATTTTTCTTTTTATTTTCCAAGTGTAGTTCGCACGTATGACTTCAAAGTTATCCATGGAAACGTGTTCGTCGTTACAAGTAATCAATGAAATGTCAAAACAAAAAACAAAACAAAACAAAACAACAGCTTGAGCTTGTTCTTAAATTGTTTTTAAATTTTGGCAAATTTGAGCCTCGTTGTTCTTATAAAGTTGTTCTTATAAAAAAAATTGCGTGTAACCGGAATCCGACTTATAAAGCGAAGATGCACAAAACGTTATATGATATATTATGTAAATTAAGTTATATTACAGCATTATATGTACTCAATATTATTTTGCATTTAAAATGGATGTTAACATCAACGTACATAGAACAATTTTGAGGTTTCGTCGCAGCCATAGTTCAGAGTAGCAGCATATTATATAACAAATAACTTAAGCCGTTGCATTGTGATCTTCCACCGAAATTATGTACCTACTTAGCCACAAAGTCCTGAATGCTTCGCTGCCTTTTGTCTGCTAATGACTTCAGTTCAATAAAATTGAAAACGTCCAGAATTTGTTTTTGTACCCAGTGTGAATTGTCAGAGTTGTCAACAAACAAACACGCTTTTTTATAAGAACCAGTAAATTTTGCCGAAGCTCATTGTTCTTAATTTTTTGGCGATTTCAGCCCCAATTTGTTCTTAATTTGTTCTTATTTCTATGAGCGGTTTTTAATGAAGAAAAAACAAAATAAAACGAGCTATTGGAAAGTGGAACGCCTTGCGCCACACATGTATTGCACGGCTGAATTTAAAGGCAAACTATACCTTCATTGTTTGTTGAGCAGTCTTTACAGCGAATCTTTTTGTGTTTTATGCTGTATCGCTAAGTTTTAGTCAGTTTTCTATATCACAAAAACTTTCATAGTTATCAAGCCTCAGCCTGAGCTTGTTCTTAAATTGTTCTAAAATTTTGGCAAAGTTGAACCTCGTTGTTCTTATAAAGTTGTTCTTATAAAAAATATTGCGCGTACAGGCATTCCTTATGGAGCTCATTGATGACTGTTTAGGGGTGGCTCATTAACAATCTCGACGAGCAATTTTTGAGTTTTGTTCGAGATATAAAGGGTATTTTTGTGCCAACGGGAAGGAAAAATACTTCCAAAAAAGTGGAGATTCGAGATAAACAGTGGTAAACAATAGGGAAAACACCAGTCATATCCATTGAAGCGGAACGGGATTTTGTTCGAGAAAAGCGAATTCGACATAACAGAATACTACTGTATTATCTTCTTATACTTTTCTAGTAAACTACACATAATTGTACTCGTAAATTTAAAAATATGTAGTAAAGAAATAAGTTACAAAAAAGTAACTTCTATTATATTCATGCGGCGAGTGACTTTTAGCGGACAGCTGAGCAGGTTTCCTACAATTTACTGGTATGAAGTTCAAGAACTTTTCCAGGACTTTCCAGGATATTTTCAAGCAAATCCATTACCTTCTCGATCAAATAAAACTTGAATGTTTTACACATTTTTTTTCAAAAACCAGCTTAACAATGCACATACTGTAATATCAACAAGCTTTAGAAGATTTGTTTCTGGACAAAAATCAAGCCTTCTGGAGTCGCAGTTGTTTTTACAAGGTCACATTAAAAATATTTTTACAGACAGCTTATTTTTATTAATTTTGGAAGAAAGAAATTTTTAGCCCATCCCAGGACTTTCAAGGACCACGACCCAAATTCAAGGACTTTTCAGGGCCTAGAATTTTTTTAACAATTCCAGGATTTTCAAGGACCGTGGCTATACCCCGGTTGAGTGATTTTTGCTCTTTTTATATCAATTTTACGCCACGAGTTTCGTCAGAAACAAAAGTGTGGCGAGGACAAAAATGAGGGTTGTGTGGGGGAGGGGGGAATAAGATTTACACAAGCGATAAAAAAACAATTCCACAATACGCATGGCAGGCTAAGTTTTTTAGAAAATCGTTTCTACTTTTTTCCAAGCTTTATATGATGAAGTATCAGTGGCAAACAACAATTTTAGTCTGTTTAAGACAATCTTTAAATACTTTCCAGTTTTACTAAACGAATCTGAATAAACTAGACATTTGTCAAAAAGTAGCAAAACAAAATAACCTGCCAAACTTGATTAGCTAATTTTTAATTTTCAATCCAAGGAAAAATATGACCCAAATAACAAAAATTATTTTCTCTAGCCGAGAAAATAAAGAAGAAATAACCCTGACATGAAAACGGAAAAACAAATTTGTCTTTGCAATTTTTTAATACTTTTAACATACTCTATTTCGTTAAAAATATTTCTAGTGAGTACAGCCCCGCAGATAACTGTAATGATTATTTTATATTGCAGCAAGTAATCATAGTAAGTCTTTAGCTATGGATAAGTTTATCTGAAACTACCTTTTCTACTGCTACTGTCTTGTAAACTGAATTCGTATCACTTTACCGCAACTAGAAAATGATTATGTAGGTTTATATCATGATATTTTAAAAATATTCACAAGACTACTATTACAACACTTCCCGATATCACCGGAGAGATTTGTTGGAAAGAGGTAGCAGAGCTATCAGAAACTGAAACTGAAACTGAACAACTATTACGCGGTAATTTTTGGCGTAATTATGTAGGTTTATATCATGATAATTCAAAAACATTTACAAGACTACTATTACAACACTTCCCGATATCACCGGAGAAATTTGTTGGAAAGAGGTAGCAGAGCTATCAGAAACTGAACAACTGCTACAGCACGCGGTAATTTTTAGCGTGATTATGTAAGTTTACATCTTGATAATTCAAAAATACTTACAAGACCACTACTACAACACTTCTCGATATCGCCGGAGAGAATTGTTGGAAAGAGGTAACAAAGCTACCAGAAAACTGAACAACTATTACGCGGTAATTTTTAGCATACAGCACACACAAAGTTTTGCTTCTGTTCTATCCTCTCACTAAAACAAAACTAACTGTCGCGTATAATTTCAAGTCAGTTTTAAGAGTTCTGTTTGGTAGATAGATGCCCTGTGTTTGTGTCAACCAAATCTTAAATATATCATATTACTACAGTCTTATTGATGATACACCAATACCTATTCTAATATAATTATATCTTCAGGTGTAAATAAAAGCTATAACGCCTTTATTTCTAAAAATGAATAATTAAAAATAGTTTCATGGCAGTAACTTGGTTTTTTCACAGTAATTATAAATGTATGAGAATATTACATGATCAACTTTGGGCTATTAGGATTTTATTTTGACGTCCATTCATGCCGCATTCAACATCGTCCACTTCATAATTACTTTTCAGCGGTTCAAATGGTTAGACCCTCGTATTCTCGGATAATGACGTTACACCGTAGGTCCAGTCTTTGGACCTCTCTATCGATGAACTTAAGAGGGCCACAAGTTCGTTAGTTTAACCTATTAAGTGTAACCCTCAACAAATAGACACATTTTTTCAAAAAATACTCTTGGGTACCAAATAAACGTC